>JAKZAN010000178.1:0-63359 GCA_023053545.1 Lepidurus packardi
CCAACCCCAACCCCAACCCCAACCCCAACCCCAACCCCAACCCCAACCCCAACCCCAACCCCAACCCCAACCCCAACCCCAACCCCAACCCCAACCCCAACCCCAACCCCAACCCCAACCCCAACCCCAACCCCAACCCCAACCCCAACCCCAACCCCAACCCCAACCCCAACCCCAACCCCAACCCCAACCCCAACCCCAACCCCAAGGTCGATGTTGCCCTGGGATAGAGACTTGATTTCTTGGATGAGGCTGTACCTTTTATCCATTTTGTCCTATTTAATTTATATATAAAGAGCCATGTTTTCATCTTGATAGAAAAAAGTCAAAGCTCGTCTATAATTCTTCAACCCTTTCTGTCGATAATAATTATAAAATAAACAAAGACAGACATACACCTTAGATACCAACTATCCTACGCATGAAGAATAACCCCTACGAAATCCTAGAGATCAGACGTAAAATCAAGAAGTACGAACTCACCGGCATCGAGGAGACCAAAAAGCTAGTCAAGAAGCTCAGACTCATGGAGGTTGACAAAGAAATGCTCGCAGTGACTCAGATTCCCCGCACTCTTCAGTGGATCGCCAATAAACTCAAAGATGTGCCGGACTCAGACCCCAAGCAACCTCTGCAGCGTATGTGCAGATTCCTGTGCAAAGAGTGGAGAGCAAAGTACGAGAGTGAACTCAAAAAAGGTGAAAAGACTGAACAACAGTGACTCGTCTGCACTTCTCTTTTTAATGTTTGAAGTCATGCATAAAGTTACGCTCAAAGTATTTAATGAATATTGTCGAGGCGCATGTTATTCTCTAACAAAAAATAGTATCGTTTAAGATTAGGGTACAAGGGAAAATAGTTAGAACATATGACATGACCCATCAAGAGATTGACTGCAGGGCGAACAGGTCCTACACGATCGAGTACACGATGTTCTTTTCTGGGTCCAGGATGTCCTTGTGCGTCACCTGCAGGTACTTCACGAATCCTATCCTCTTCAGGTAGCCTAGAATCTTGATGATGTTGTTCTCCTTGATTCGTAAAGTTGTCTCCCTGCAGACATCTACTTTAATGACTGCCGTAGCGATTTTTGTGAATTACTCCCGAACATCTTAAACACCCAGAACTTCACTGATCCATGCATGCGCCTCTTCTGACAAATAGTTTTTGTTACAAGCTCTGTCGGTTTGGGAAGCCAAAAGACGTGAAGTGGCGGGAATCGAGAACTCATTGGCAGAGTTACCTACTATAGGGGATGGGGCATGGCTGAGTTCATGATGTTTTTGAGCCTGACGGGGATGCATCTTTTTGAGTTTTATTAGGAACTCCATGACGCTGTGCAGAGTGTAGGGCGAGAGAAGGGGAGGCAGAGACAAAGCTCTGCGGGAACAATTGTTAGTGATCTCCTCGAAGTTTTTTACGACATGTTTCATATTAATAGGCTCTTTGATAATGTTAACCTTGCCTATTTGCAGCTTGATGACTAGGGATGCCAGCATCGTCCCATTTCTCATGGGGTTATTCAAGATCTATTACGGAGCACAAGCTGCTGATTTTTCTAGAGAGTAACTGAACCCAAAGCTCTTCAACCAATCATACACTTCTTTCATATCCTTTTCGCTGATTGGGGTTTGGGTTATATTCGCCCTGTTCTTCATATTCTCTTTATCTTTGCCTCCCGCCTTCTGTTAGTTTTGCTTCTGGGAATTAACACTCGCTAGAGTTTTGGTAGACTGACGGTGCTCACTCAAAGCAATTTTATAGTCTTGGCTTTTCCGGCTTGCATTCGTCGTCAGTTTGGAGGCTTGCTGTTTTACTGGCTCATGCTTGAGCTGCAGTGCTTACTCTGCCTAATTATCAGACTCTTCCGAATTGTGGTTAAATTTCCTGACCTTAGTGACTCGACTTTGAGAGGCACTATGGTTCGCAGGTCTCTTGGTCTTTGAGTTGTTGTCTGGGTTGATGGTCTTCCAGTACCTTCGGTCAAACTTGCTGATTTTATTGTGGTGTAGATGATAGATATCATCGAGAAGCCCCCAAAAATGATTTTCGCTTCCCTCTGCTAGCTATCTAGCTGCCAGCAAATACCTGGGATTCATTCTTTCGAACCCCGACAAGTATGTCAGTACTTTTCTATAAGTAGCCTCAACAGTCTGGGTTTCTTTGAAATGTTTAGCGGGATGGCTTAGTATGGGTTTTCGACCATTAAGCCAGTTGATCAAGTCGATAAAAATGGCACCATCCTTACATATAGAGACAAGACTATCCTAGATGGAGGGAAACTTCTTGACCAGGTGTATCTCGTCTAACCAGTCGCACAAGAACACTTTGGTCGAGTACTCTACCTTATCCTCGATAGTGAGTTTAATAGGAGAAATATCCTCATCGTCGCTGAGGGGGGGATTCACGGCAAGTTTTTTGGTCGTATAGATACCAGATCTCTGAGTTTTATCTTAGTTTATTTTCTGCGAAGAGATGTTCCTATCTGTTCGCAAATCTACAGAGTGGGCGTTATGTGGTTTGTGTCCCTTCCTGAAATCGCTACTGTTGCTGTCCACGCTCTCCTGATGACTACTCTTCTTCATGCTGTCAAAATTAACCTCCATAGGTAAGTAATCATGGGAGTTATCGGTGTAGTTAGGCTTGAAGGTCGTAACAGTTTCATCGTTCTGGTCAGGTTTTTGTTTGGACTTTAGCGAAGATCTTGGAAGAGGAGGTTTCTTCGGAATACTCGATAAATCGCTAATCCTGCCAGCAGAATTCTTGAAGTTCGGGGGTTCGCTTTTGCGAGTCAGCCCCTCTTGGTACAGGATTTCGACAAACTTCATCAATGCATTCTCATTCTGAAAATCGATACAAAAGAAGGGGAAGTAGCAGCAATTAAATAGGAACAATTATTACATTGTAGATGTGTTCGGGCTGCAGATACTTCAGCTATTCAGAAGGCATACGCAGGTTGTTGGTTATGTATTATTTGGCCAGGGTGAGGTTGTTGATGGAGTTCTCGCGAGATGGGTTGCTGATGACCACGAGGGACAAGAACCTGGGCTGGCTACGATTGAGAATGACATCATAGACTATCTCGCAGATGGCGACACCAGATCGCAGACTTGATAGGGAAGTGGCTTATTGGCAGTGGGGGTAATCGAAGGAGTTGATCCAGTCGAGGAGTATGGCAGTTTTCTAAGTAGATAAAGAGATGGGGGAGTGTAAGGTGGGGGGATTGTGTTACCATATTGTGTTTAAAATGGGTGTCTGGTTTAGTTTTGAACGCGACAAACAAATAAAATAATAATAAATTAACAATCTAACTAACTAACTCACTTCCCAAAAATTCAAAAATAATAGTACTAAGCTTAGATTAGTGTGTATAAGCATATGTATGTATTTTGGGGAATATTATAATATTTTTGTTATGGTCATCATCATCGCTTATTGGTTGTTTTTTGTGTGTTGTTTATTCGATTTCCCCCAATTGCTGGCATCCATCTTGGGGTTATTTTACTTTCTGACACACCTAACTCTAAAATTCATATGTCTTAATATATACCTCTCTCTATATATCTATCTCTATCTATTTTTTAGTATATACTTTTCACTTGTTCCATGTGTGCCACCCTCAAGTGCCATGTCGAAACAGGTACTGCCACCTTCGACTTCCCCCAGGTTAACCGCAAACTCGCCAACCAGATTTAATAAATCCTGCGTGTCATTGAGGACAAGTGCGAACAAGATTTTACGAAGGTCTAGATGAAATGGGAAAAAGGACAGTCATCCTCCAAATAAATTGGTCTGATCATCGGCGGTCTCAAGGTCAAAAAGAAACTCACTCACATCAAGCTTATGGTCTCCGAAAATAATAAACTCAATGAAGTCTTTATTAAGAGTCTGGTTGATCTAATTACGAAGAACAGAACTGTGCTCGAGGAGTTCGAGATCCAGATCGATAAGCACTGTTTGCTCGTGGACTTCTTCAACCCTGTCATCAATGCTCTTGCTATGTGCAATACTCTTGAAGTCCTCAACCTCCAGATCGTAGACAACAGCCCTCCCATTGATGTTCCTTTCAATTTCGGTCTCAATCCCAATATGGCTCTCAGGGAGTTCAAAATCTATTTGAGTCTTCAAAGCACCGACAATTTACCAAGTTTGAACAACAGCCTTCTCAGGTGTAAGGACAGTCTGAAGGAGTGTACGGTAGTGTTCTTCTGCTTATCTTTGAAAAATATTGCCCCAACACAAATTGCGCCATTATAAGGCGAGAACAAAGTGGGAATCCTTGACTTCATGGAATCCTGCAACAGCCTGACTTCCTTCAACCTCAAATGCACAGCCTTTGATATCCTAGATATGCGCTAAAATATATTCGAAGGGTTATCGGAAAAATTACGTTTCCTTACTCTAAAACTCAAGAGAGTCGATTTCCAGATCCATAGTCAGTTCTTACTGAATGCTCTTGCTCCTCTTTCAAGTCTTGAGAAACTGGTCCTTAGCTTCAAAGAATGCACATGGGATGAAGAGCACAAGATATTTCCTGAAGGACTGGTCCAAAAAATTGTTCCAAATAATCCCAATTTATCAGAACTCATCTTAGACTACGATGTGGATCATCTGACACCAGGGCTGATTGGGAGGATTGTCTAGATCAATGTAGCTAAGTTGGAGGTCGGTCTGTTTGTGTTGAAGGAGCATCGGTACGCTGAGCTATATAGCTATATCCACACGATTCTGGACTACAAGATAACAGCCAAGGAATTCAAGGTCATAGTGTAAAACTCTATGCTCAAAATAGAGTCTGTTTTCAAGTTCCATGCAGAGGAAGTAGTGTAGAAGGGGTCTATTGTTAATACCCTGCATATTATTGCCACCGAAGCCATCGACGTCAACGCCAAAACAGACTCACAATTCTAGGAAATAGGTGCCATTAACATGCTATTAAATAAATGCAGAGGACCCCTGAACATCCACGTGGAAATCAACCTGGAGCCTTGTTTGTTTTCAAACTACAGCAGACAAAAGGGTGAATTCTTCATCAAACTGCTCACCGACCTAGATAATACTCTGCACTCCTCCATCAAGGTATCCTCGTAGTTTGAGTACGGGAATGGGGTTCTGGTGATTTCCTTCGACCAGGAACTGAATAAAAGACTCTAACAATTCTTCTAGCTGATCAAGCAAAAAAACATCACAAGGCTTACCATCTACCATTCATCAATAAAGGTGGCGGTAGTCGCAGAACAGTTACTTGACCTGTTCGCGAGCAAGACATTCCTGAAGTTCTAGAACTACTTCATGTACTCAGAGACTCGAACAGAACACTACAAGAAAGTAGTAAAGCCGTTGAGCCAGCTCGCATAGCTCAACGAACAAAGAGTAAAGAAGATCGGGTACGTACAGAAGAGAGTGGAGGGGTTGCTGAACTAAGTGCAAGTCTACGATTTCATGGATATCTTCATGAGCCATGGCTACCATACTAACTGATCGACCACTAAATACAGATGCTTTATACTTAAATTTATAATAAAAAGATAATTCGATTGATTAAGGACTATCTGTTTGTTATACGATGGCGGGGAGGGAGAAGGCTAATCTCGGGATCGATTCTGATGAGTTCCCATAAAGACTATAGCAATATAAATAAACTACAGCTTGAGTTAAAGGGTAACAGCAAAAAGACAACAAATATAAATAACTATAAAGCACACACATAATGCAACTAGAAGAACAACTCCCTGAACGCAGGATCCGCCACTTTCGAAGCCACATGATGCCCAAATAACGGGTCATCGAGTTCCTACGCAGGAGCTCCAACCAACATAACAATACAGCACTCTTCAGCAAAACCATCCAACTCCCTACACCCCACGATGCGGCTGCTAACTTCATGACCAACTGCATCCTATATCGCAACCCCAGCAAAGTACCTAACTACCTCTCTCAAACCCATCTGTCCATATCGATTATATGACTGTGACCCGCAGAAATTCTAAATAGACGTGCTTGACAATGAAATACTGATGTATGACAAGAACACCTACTTGGAGACTAAGTTTAATCACGTGCACCCGAAACCCAATACTGATGCTGTCTGGGCCAATCTCTAACCTCGTATCAAAGGGACAGCAGCTGGCCAGAACTTCCTATGCGTGTACCTCAAGAGTGCCCAAGAAGAGTACTAAAACTAGCAGGTTTTCCTTAATGAGGACCTGATAAACCGATGTTTGTTGGAAACAGTACCTTAGTAATAAAGTAACAAAACCCTCCTCCTTAAAATCATTCTGAAATTTATTCCTATCATAAAGAAGCACAAAAGTAGGGTATCGTTGAGAGGGCACTATCACTGATTCATTCCCAGATCAAGAAATAAGAAAATGAGACACTCTTGGCATCGGTTATTGCTTTCTCGACCAATAACACCATGATTGATTTGCTTAACTTTGGTGAAGAAGACCCTGAAGAAGGGGATAACACTCCAAGAGAAAGGACAGCTACACGCAAGACCAAAATACGCGTCAAGAAGGAAGGTGACAATGTCGTAGTCGAGAATCTCACTCAAATTGGCATCGAGAGTGTGGAGGCCTTCCTAAATACCTTCCTGCTGTCGAAGATGTATCGCGATCGATACGTCTAAGAAACCGGAAAACCAATCGAAGCAGAGCTCTACCAGATCGCAGTAGGCAAGATGTCGCCAGAAAAAGATCATATTCTAGGGACATTGAAGAAGTTTAACTTCGTGTTAATCCACCAGAACAACAACGATCATAGTGTCAAGAATGCTCTGGGGTATTGTTTCCGATCGATGATCCTAACTCCGGATTTCGTACCCGCAAGAACGTCCAAACTGACATTCTTGCTTGAAGACTGTCTCAATATAAAGACACCCATCCACATCATCCACGAGATCGACAACAACCAGTCCTTGAAATCACAGATCGAACTCGTTACATTCAAAGACTCCTTCCTGCTGAACAACAAGTGCATAATGCGTAAAAACTATCATGGAGACAATGAAGTGCTGCAGAAACTGAAGGCTTTCGGAAACAGACAGACTCTGATTGACCTGACAATATTCTAATCTCGTGAGAATAACATCCTGAAGCGCAAGATTGAGAAACTTGGGAAAAAGTACAGCAACTCCAAAGTCAACAGAAACCTGTTGTCAGAAACGGTGAGTTCATGCCACAAACGCAAGAACCTCAGTATGATCTAAAAAGGGTCTCTGGATAATAAGATTAGCCAGAGACAGACCGGACTGGAGAGATTCGACATAGCCAAATTATCGGGGGATCAGAAACGTAAAACCTTCAAGTACATCTACTTGTTCAAATGACATTTGTTGTCCAGAAACCCACCAAAGTGATTGAGTATTTTACTGGGAATATGCTATCCAGTCACAAAGTGATACTAGTTTTCCCCATAATTCCATACCTTAATATGAACCTTCAGTAGTGGTACAAGTTATTCGGTACTTATCAATTCTCAATGGCTAAAGTGCTGTTTACTTTTTTATTTTTGGGACTAAGATTGTAATATTTCAAATAATGACTCACGATTAAAAAAAAATGAGGCTGGAAACCATCCAGCCGTAACGGATGAGATGAAACCGGATCCATCCATTTTAAAACGAACTAAGATCTGTGTAGTCAGTCCCCCCCCATAATTTAATGGTCATCCATGCTTAAAATACGTAGGAGCGTTGACTTTTTTTGATTTGAACCATATAGGCGACAATACTTTTAAACAGCCTCCAACAATAAAACATACTCATCATACCTTAATTTTTTAGATACCAACCACACATTATCCATTCTTAGTACTTATTCGCTTTTTTTTAATACTCCTTTTGTTTAAACCCTTCTCCTTCACTTTCGATCGCATCCTTTTTGGCTTTTTTTGCTATGCTTAAAGGAGAACTCTTGCCTCTACCTTATGAACCGAGTTATCGCAGTCTCGCCCGTGAAGTTGCGGTTCTGCGCGTCTCTAACCACCACGACAAAATCCCTCTTAAAGATACCTTCCGCACCAAAGACTCCCGCCACGCCAAACTAAAAAACCTCATTCTCGAGACCGACAACAATACTCCTCCTCTCCCAACATTCAAAAGAATCCACCAGCTTCACCGTGAAACTCATATCTTACCTAAAATCGTAAAAAACGGCTCTCAAATCAACCCCATCCGCTACAGAGGCACCTCCTCCTATTCTCCTGAAAAACCACCTGCAGTAATTGTGTCTCCGCCAAATCCTTCGGAGGAAGAAAAAGCAATTGAGTTAATTCAGCTAAGTAAATCAGAAATCAACCCTTTTCTTGGACCTAAGCTTCTTAAGCTAAGTGATGTTGTGGTAGGGCCCGAGCTCGGCCAGGGTTCTGAAGGTATTGTGCAAAGAGCTTATTGGAAAAAATAAAGAAAATTCGTGGCGATCAAGACCTTCAGCACTTTTAAGCAGGAAGATAAGCTGACGAAACAGATTGTAATTCACGCGTCACTGGACCATCCCAACGTTGTGAAGCTTTTGGGCTGTGAAAAAGTGCCCCACAAATAACAACATAGTGGCCAATTCACGTCTCCTCAGGAGGCCATTTGCGTCTACATGGAAATAATGGAAGGAGGCAGTCTGAGTAGCCTATATAGGACTTTCGGGGCACTGGGAGAGGCTGTAATAGCCAAATTCACTCGTCAGATCGTAGAAGCAGTTGAGTACCTGCACAGCCGGGAGATCGTGCATCGAGATCTGAAATGTTCGAATTTTCTGAACGATGGGAAGGGTACGATAAAATTAAGTGATTTCGGTACAGCCCGTAAACTCAAGCAACACCCTGAAGTCGACCAGAGCCTGGCTGGCGAGTCTATCGAGGGTTCATTCTATTGGTTGGCACCCGAAATAATACTAGATCGAGGCAGCTTCAGCAAAGCTGCAGACATCTGGGCTATCGGTTGCACCATAATCGAAATGGCCACTGCTAAACACCCTTGGTAAAAAACTCCAACCTAAACATTGACTTTTTATTTGTATTGGGCTGTCGCCTTTTAAAAAATGTTAGGCCTGTGTGTCGGAGTCTATAGGAATTTCAAGAGCTGATGCGATAAGAGCAGACACCCGAAATACCGCAACACCTGAGCATGGAGTGCCAGGATTTCATTCGGAGCTGTCTGCGCTTCGGCAGTCACTAACGCCCAACGATCGAGAAATTGAAACAAATGGGATTCCTGAAGAAATGACTCAGCCGATTCTGGCTCAATTCTCAATAACCGGACGACTAGTGTCCCACTGTGACGGATGATGCGTTATGGTCGAATGTATTTTTGGTTGTGTTGTTATCTTATTCTTATCCCTCTGGATTAAACAACTGTTTAGCTTTAAAAGATTGATTGTGTTTAATGTTATGAATTAAAAATGATACGGATGTGTTTGCTTTGTTTTATTTGTGAACATTATGCCTTCGATGAACTCTACTGTCTTTACGCTTTGATTTGTGATCTTCACATCTCGTCCATCAGTAACTAGCTAAAATATTGGTTTTTTGACTATTACTACTATTGTTCATACTCTGAACCCTCAGATCTTCCTGTCCCTTACACACTCTTATTCCCTAAAATAAGGTCTTTCTAGATTTCTTAGACTTCCCTCACCAATTAGTAACTCTTGATGGCCTTCGGTAGATTGGCTTCCAACTCCTTGACCTCGTGCTTTCGGATGTGGGCCCTCAGAATCCCGATCTTCGCGTCAATATTTTTATGGTAGTCAAAACCGTAGAGTTCGCCGAGTCTCAGTTGCAAGAAGTAGTCGTCCAGCGATTTTTTGGAAATCCCAATAAGTTTAGCTGCGTTCGTCAAGGAAATCTTTTTGCTTTTGTGCATATGCCTCCACAGTTTAACACATTACAGCGCGCTGCGGACAATGCGTTAGGACTCCTTGGTCTTTTTGGGTGGCTCATCCCCACATGCCTTGCTTTGACTATCTACTTCGGGCTCCATGTTTTCTTAGACTCTTTTAATACTTATTTTCTTGTCATTTAGTTCTGCGAGACCCATGTAGAGGATTTTCTCATCTATTACTGAAAAGGAGAGATTGCCTTATCCAATCAAAAAACGAAATCCAGTCAGCGAAAGTCCGTGAGACTACATGAGCCTGAAGACTGCAGTGATGTTAACTGATTTGTGCTGTAAGAACTATGCTATGTTGATTTGGAACTTCCTGATCTCCTCATCATCTTGGTCTCGAAGAACGAACTGTCTGCAGATTCGCTCACGAGTTACATAGGAAGGAGGCGAGTACTCTTAGTTGGTGCACATGCGGAGGAAGCAATGAGTGAATATGCGGATAAGGATAATGAAGGTTGAGATTATGTAATTGGCAGACGGGAGTAGTTAGTTAGTTAGTTTTGGGTGTATAGTAAGTTGTGGTGGAGTGTAGATGATGATAAAAAATAACAAAATTTATAGAGTCATGTCTGATATACGGGATCAAAGTTTAATGTGATAGAAAAGTCAAAGCATTCGGTTAAAAACACCTTCATATCGCTTGTTTGAGAAATATCATGCATGTACACAAAATAATATGACTGATAAACCCTCATTTAAAATAGTAATAAAAAATCGAGCACATCTCTCTCTCTCTCTCTCTCTCTCTATTTTATATTTTCCCACAAATCTCAATATCTGAATTTAATTCCGTCCAGCGAATTTTCTTTTTAACTTTCTGTCTAAGATTTATTATTATAGTCCCCAATATCATATGAATACTTCTCTCATCTCCAAAAATAGTGAACAGGAACACATAGACTCCTCATCTTAACCTCAATAGGAACATAATAGCCTCTTCCGACTCTTGCAGCCCTTTTCAATTATACTCTACTCTATCTACATCATCCTTCCTTTCCTCAAGCAACCTTATCTTGATGCCTCCTGCACTGCCTCCTTCATCGCTATCCCCCTCACGCCCTACCTCATTATAGAGTCCATACTCATGACAGCCCTCATTATCCTCAAAATCTTCATTGATAGACACCAGAAATAGAAAGTCTTCAGTTTGACTAACACCATCCTTTTCCTACTGCTAGTAGTGGAAGTCTTAACAGACGTCACTATTCCGAACTGGTTGATCGATCTAGCAATCAGACCTGCGTTCTGCGTATTCTACTTCTAGCGTACCAGAAGGTTATTCCGTAGCTACGGGCGGATCATCGCCAAGAACATGCGTTACTATTTCCTGATGTGGCTCATCATTACCATGTTTTGGGCGATCGGAGACATGCTCTTCGACAAGTACGAACACGATCACAATATATTCCGGTCAGGCTACGATGCAGTTTGGAACCTTCTGGTCCTGCAGTCTACGGCTAACTATCCAGATGTGGCTCTTCCTTTTTACGAGGAAGCCAAACCAAATATCATCTTCTTCTTGGTCTTTATAATCATGAGCACCATGCTTATGGCCAACATCATAATCGCCACTTCTTACAGCGCCTATAAGACTGTGGCTGACTAAGAAGACAAGGTCATTTTTGTGCGCTCTGTCTTGGTCAAGGTTATCTCACACAAATAGACAAAGATAATAGAAGAATAGGCTATCAAGGCTATGTCGGCCAGAAAGAAAGCCTTGCTTCTATTAATAAACGATGGGTTTTTTAAGTTCACTGAGTGGATACTGAATATTGTATTGTTTTCGATTGTGTGCTACCACCCCCCTGGGGTCTATCCCGAGTCCATCCTATATGCTATGTTCCTGCTGACCTTAGTCCTCTCTGTGAGTGCTGTACTTAAATGGTACATCTACCCTCTCGCTGTCAACAAAAGGAGGCCCTATCTTTTGTATTGCCTGACCATTTCTGCCTTCACCCTAATCATCAATCTCTGTATTCTTTTTAGCATGAACGAGGATTACAATTACTTGTACCCGTACTTGATCCTTCTCAGGATACCCTATATACTCAAGCCCATCATCCATGTCCTCTTCAAGGAAGAAATTCTGACCCCAACCTCTTTATCCCATGCTTCTGAAAGAAACCTCCTCTATAGATTTTTCCCAAGACTTTCCAATATATTCCTCACACTGCTCCTGGTCATGCTATTCTTCTCAGCAGTGGGGCAGATGATATTCGCAGGACTGATCGTCGACGAAACTCGCACATTCCTCATGGATTCTGATGTCAACGAGAAATACATCTACCTGAACTTCAACAGCACCATCAGCTCGTTCATGGTGCTGTTTTCGTTACTGATCGTGAACAACTGGAACTACATCGTCTTGATGTTTTAGCTGGTGAGTGGCACCCGAAGCGTCCGACTGTACTTCGTGTTCTATTATCTATTCGCAGTCCTTGTAGCCTACAATCTGTTGATTGCCTCTATTATCGAATGCGTGGTCAAGATTGCATAACAGAAAGAAGAAAATCTCAGAAATATGAAGATGAATAGTCGGAATTCGATGGTCCAACCACAGCCACGCAAGAGACTGACCCATGAGAATATTGTGAGACTCAAGCAGGTGCTGCTTAAAGCAGTGAGGGAGGCTAAGAAGGAAGATGCTAACCACTTGGAGAGTTATCCTACAGAATAGTAATATTTGGAGGATTTCATATAGAACTCATTGTCTTAAGATAGAGGGTGATTAAAAAGGAGAGTCACCCAATAGTGTGAAGGACAATCCCTCATACCCAACAACAAAAACCCCTTAAATCTACGATATTTTGATTTACTAGACTCAAATTCACTTCATAAATTTGATAATAAAATATATAAAATATTCTTTGTTTTATTCAGTATTATGGTTCAATTATATCGTTTCTCAGCTTAGTAGTGGTCTTCAGACTCTCTTCAATCCTTCCACTTCCCATGAGTTTCTTTTGTGGTGGGGGGATCGAGTCCAGAACACTTCCCCCTGATCCTATATGCAGCCTGTTCACTATCAGGTCCTTGTTGCTGATATTCAGTTTGGTCTTCTGGCTCGCGAAACTGATTGTTTTCTTGCTCAGATAAGTGGCTTGCAAATGTTTGTTGGGCGGGTACAGTGTTAAGTAGGTCTCTGTGAACGAATCCCTGACATCTTCATATTTTCTATCTTCGAGCTAGAATTTCTCAGCGAAAAAGAACTCAATTACCATGTCTAGGGGTAGGATCATGTATAGTAACCCGATTGCCAACATAACTATTGACTAAGTACTACTTTCACCCCTTAAATGGAGGTCGAATAGAAGCTCGCCTGCCGGTTTCAATACAAGGGTAAACTCCAGCACCGTGATCATTCTTCTAGATAGTTCACAAGAAATAGTATTGGTGACGGTTGATCTTCGCAGCAGGATATACTTATCGATGCAGTAGTATAAAACGATTCCGGCAAGGGAGAAAACAGGCCCAAGGGGAATTAGTTCGCTGTATAAAAAGGTGAACCACATAGTCTTCATGATCTCAGCATATCGCTTGCCCATGTTGTATTGAGGGATCTCCATAATGTGGTTGGCTTCTTCTTGGGTGTAGTAAGGAGCATTGACGAGGCATCGACGCTTGATCCAACCGATCAGATAAGAAGGATCGAAAAACATCACCAAAGGAGGGAAGAAAGCATTGAAGACGAACATGAAAGTCTCCTCCTCAACGACTCCAAAGGAATGGGTATAGTTATTAAAGACGATAGCCTCGACCGCGAGGGTCATGAGGGCTGTGGTAAAGAACATGCATAACATGTATTTCATGGCAAAACTCTGCTGGAAGTTAGAAGCGAAGACATGTTTTTATTTTTCTGTGATGATGTGGGCGATCCACGAAAACACGAACTTGTTGAAGAAGTTGATGAGGATAATGATGACGAAAGTAAGTGTAGAACCTGCCTCCCACTCTTTTTTGTACTTGACTGGGTCTTTTTTGTACAGGTGCACAGCCTCTTCCACGAGCAAAGACTTGTATCGAATCAGGAAGAAAAACCCGATGCTGATGGCTATCAGGATTACAAGTGTTGTTAGCCATCCCAATAGCAGAGCAATTGTTCTTTCTTTCATACTTAAATGGATATTTCTCCAGAGGATCTCCTTGGGGTCATGAGCTTCCTAAGCTTTCATGACTCCATCCTGTTCAGGGTTATAGCTTGGGAAGTACTTACGGATAGTCTCAGCATTCATGTTTCTCAACATATTCAAAGCTCTTGATTTTTGTTCGTCGCTGTTGAAGACTAGGAAAACGCAACCTGCGAAATACTCTTCCTCCTTGCCCCTCATGGTTTTGGTGAGATGGTTTAGGCTGTTCTATTTCTCATGGTAAAGAGTTTCGATATTGTGTATGATTTCGGGGTCGAGTTTCTTCTTGATCGCTTATTTTTTATCCTGCACAATCAGTTTGAGCTGCGTCTCCAGAGTGTTATACTCCTCGCAATCCGACACAGCCAATACTTCCATGATCTTCAGATCCTACCGTTACGTAATTTCATCGGAACTGGCTTGCTCAGTAATGCTGATAATCTAGCGAGTCTGAGCCTTGTCTTCCAACTTGATCATCCTGGTTATCTTGTCTTTTATGGCTGCCTCTTTTCTTGGTAGCCTTTCAATGTAGATGCTGTAGTCACTCATCGTGCAGTTCCTCTCGTTGATGTAGCTTGCTAGTTTGCTCTGTTTCTCTCGGAAATACAGTAGGATGAGTAGCTGCACAACGAAGGCCAGGATCTTGATAATCTTGCGATACTCAGGTTCATGGGTACTATCAATGTAGGCGTACTTGGTCGCAATACTATAACTGCAGTGGGTCTCCACAAGCATCCTATGGGTCGTGGTGGAGTTGTTTGCAGTTTCTTCGGGACTGTACTACTGGCAGTTATTCTCCTTGGTACCGAAGTAAATACTGACAATCGAGTTATCCATGAGCATGGCGAACAACATGATCATGCAGAACTTCAGGAAGTTGTAGAAGAGCGGGAACCCTTCTCCTAGAAAAGCCAGTTCTTTGTTGTCTTCCGAGAAAGACACGGGATATTTTTCGATGAAGTTGAGGCAGCAGGGACATGCCTCGTTCTTGCCAGGAATTTGTTTGCCTGGCTGGACTGACTGTGCATGTTTCTGAGCGAGTTCCCAGTCAGGAGGCATCTCATCAGGCAGGTACTTCTGGTCGATGTGGGATATGGAGGGTAGCATCATTGTTGTATAGTTGGGGAGGTATCAGTTTCCAAGGAAATATAACTCTCGATATTAATTGTGAAAATTGGCCTTTTTACTGGGGCTATAAAAGGGTGGCTAATTCAGCGTTTTTGAGGAACTAACTAACACAATACGACTAGGTAGAGATCTATAAATATCACAATAGCTATTTTTATATCTGATTAAATCCTTAAGTTGTTGCTACTACCGACGATTTTCAATAATATTTGTCCTAGACCGGAGATGCCATATACTATTTTGAGAATGCACTATCAGACATAAACATAGCATTAACAATTTATAGTCATAATGATGCGTAGTACGGGATCCGTGTTGGCTACTTTTTACCATTGTGCTTCTCTATGATATACAAATATATATATGGGCTATTGTCATTACTGTGTTCGATTAGTTTTTTATAGCTATTGAGAGTCTATATATTTTTTAAAAATCAGTCAGGGTGTATATAGCCGATACAGATCTATTCACGAACTATGTTCTTTTGCTGTGGTACCAAGAAACAGGACACCAAGGTACCCCTCACTCCTGAAGCCCTAGAATTCAACAAGGAGATCAAACTCGAACTCAACGAAGCCATCAAAGTCAAATTCAATAATAAAACCAATCTGTGGGAGTCCCCAGCCAGTAAGACTACTAAGTTATCTATTCTACTACTACTACTACAGTCGAAACTGCCAACCTCAAGAGCGACGTCGTCCGCAAACAACAGGCCGCAGTCAACAACTCTGGCGCCAACCAAAGCATGTTGGGCAGTATCTAATCTAATATACAGGCTGGATCTGCTCGTGTGGATCCTGAAACAGTCGCAAGACTGGCCAAATAGCAAGATCGACTAAAGCTGGCGTAGTCTGACCTGAAGACATGCAGAGAGAACTACCTGGCAGTTGTGAAATAGAAGGAGCTTCTGGATAAGAAGATCAAGCTTATCTAGAAACTGACTGTGGATGAGAAGATCAAGGTCGAGAAAATCATACAACAACTATGAGTTACTGCTCTTAAATTCTCAAGCGTGATTAAAGATAGATCAAGTAGAATAGTCCTCAACGACTCTGTATATTTCCCCATGGCTTGACTAAGAGATATTCGGAGCTACAGCAGTGCAGGCTATCAATATAGAAAAATTAACAATTGTCAGAGTTGTGAGGGATGTATCTCTTGTAGATCCTTCAGAATAGGCGCACGAAATTCTCCTTCTGTCGTAGAAGTTTCTACCTCATGGCTTGCTTCAGTCTTTTCTTGCGCTCCTCATGGGTCATTGGTGGTTATTGCTCGTCATTTTTTCTCCAGCCTGTTTCGTTCTGCCTGCGGGTCCTGCTCATGGTATCCTTGCTGGCCACAGTGTGCTTGCTATACTCACTGGGCTTCCCCCTTTTCTGGATGGGTGGTAGATTGATGGAGTCGTCGGGCACATTCTCAAATTTATGTAGGATCTCGTACTACACATCCTTCTTCTCATTATCAAAACCCATTTGTCTGTCTTATCCATCTAAACTCATTCTGACACCCATCTTGTTCATATTATCCTGGCTGTTGGCTGTCGATACGCATGTCTGGATCGGTTATTTTTCATCCCCTTCAATAGTGTTTTTCTGGTTATTATTAGTAGGGTTTCGGGGGCTATTTGGGTTTTCGTAGGATTTGTGGCGCATGAGGATCACATCGGGTGCATGCCTCGAGGGAGATTTCCTGCATCGGATCATGTCCAAGTTGATTTGGTCAATCGTCTGCATTATATGGGCTTCCTCCTTCTTCAGACCCTTGAAGTCGCACTTAAGTTTTTCCATGTCACGGTAATGTTGGGCTTTGACAGCTTTGATGTGGGACTCGAGGGTTTCGGAGGTGCCTGTTGCGTGGGTCTTCGTGGAGTGGGCTTGGATATTATTATTCGAGTAGGGGAAGCGTGCAGGGCGGATGCAGTACCTCAATGTAGGCGCGGATTTTCTCTTCCATGCGGCGGGCAGAGTCGCGGAACCTGCCTGGGAGGCTTTGTTCAAGGTCATCAGCTTCACGCATGATAACCTGTAGTCGACAGCGAAGACGTTTTAAAAGGAGATAGTGTTCGGGTCTGGGGGAGTTGTCAGGACTGAGTTGGGATATTAGCGGCTTTCGGGATTTATAGGTGTTCATGGAGGAGAGCTGAGTGGGAGGGCGTGTAGGTTTTATGGTCGACTTTTCTGTTTTTAGAAGGGTATAGAAAGTGATATTATTATGTTATTTGGTATATGAATGGATAATCGGAAGGCCAGGTCTCGATATTGGCATAGACTGGAGCACTCGGTTATTCCGATGGCATAACCCTGGAAACAACAAAACCGTAAGTAATAAAAAAAGGAGGAAGGGTCCAGCTAAAAAACATAGTCGTCCCGAAACACCCAGTCCAAAAACTACATACATCCCTCTATCTGCCTATATTTTGTAACAACTGCAAGTCGAAGAAGAAAATAATAATAATAATTTAGAACTACTAAAAAAATCCATAACACCAACGTTAAATCGAAGGAAAAAAGTAAACCCTAAACAATTAATCAAAATATACATACAATGTAATGTTTAGAATATAGATTGTTCGGATTAGACTTCCACCGCTACGTACCATACATATATATATCATCGGTTGTCTTCTTCAGAAATAGTTGCTTATAATCGAGAAAAAACTATTCGAAAACCCGTCCGACTCCAGGAAGTCGATATGCGACTTACGTCCCAGCATCTTGTCGATCGTTCCTGCCTCGGTCTGCGTGTCGAACCACACGTCCACACGGATCAGTTCCTGCACACGGTCCAGGATATTCCGACCCACTTCCTGCACGACTGGGTCATCGTTAGCCTAGATCCGTGCTGAGTAGTTTGGGACGAAGTTGTCCTATTTTGAGCTGAGGACCACTACGCGTTTGAACCACCGGAGCGAATCATCCAGAGACAGTTTCAGAAGCAAGTTCTTTTCGTCAGCAAGGTTTAACTATGCCAGACTTTTGATCTTGTCGAATTTGACCATGTACCAGATGCCCGCAGTCACCAGGAAGTTATCCAGGCGGGAAGTCCCCAAATGCGGAGAGGCCAGGGTTAGCAGTAAATTCACCTTGTCTTTGTAGTGTGCCAAGTGCCGCATGCCTGCGCGAATGACCAGCCCGCCAAGCGAGTAGCCTATAAAGTTTAACCTCCGAAACTCATAAGGGTTCCTCTCAATGTATTTAATGACTTCCTCACTGAATAATTAGCCTAGACGTTCCACACTTTCGGCTGTCTCGTCTTCGATCGAGTGGATAAGCAGGCAGGAACAGTCGCGTACATAGGCTAACATGTAGTTGCGCACCAGCTATAGGTCCACCTCGCTTCCCTGGTAGCCGTGCACAAAGACAGTGAGAACTTCGCCCTCAGCGCGTGTAGGCATGGGGAGTTTGTCGGCGAAGAATAAGGGTTCTTTCTCGTGTTTCACATAAACTGGGTCAGAACGCCGTGTCCTATTAAGTTTGAAACGGGAAGTTTCAACCGCACGATCCGAAGAGTTAGCACGAAATATACGATCAATGGTAGAGTCCACATAGTTCCTGCGGTGTTGGTCCTTGAGTGAGCGCCAGATCCGCTTAAACAGTCTGGAGCCAATTTAGGCATTGAGTCTCCAAATGTACCTGATGTTCTTTCCGATTTGATTGCTTTCCTGGGTCGGGTAATTAGAGTTTCATGAGTATGGGGTTGATGTTGATTGTGTTACGCTCAGGATGTTGTAGTAGGTCATCAGCTCGTCAGCCGTCCCATAACGTCGATTCAAGACTCCCCTGAGTTCTGCTTCGTTGATGGTCTCCACGATGGATACTGCAGTTAGGGATGCGGGTTCTTTCTATTCGAATGCTCACAACAGTATGAACTTTGGTTATTATCTATTTTTTTACCTAGCACTCCGGGAAATACTCTTCCCATTCGGCTTCAGTCAGCAGGTGCTTCAGCTGCATGTACTTTGTGAATAGATTATTGTAGTTATGGACTTGCTGGTTTATCAGCTTCTCCACTGCTTAGCTGACTGGCATTGGAGTCAGGGGTCCACACATGTATTTGAGGAGCTCGGGCACTGGCAGCATCCGGAATAGCCCCTTGGTCATCTACTTCTGCTGGATGTCCTCGAGCTTGTCTGCGAAGTTACTAAGCTGGTACTCATGGAACCGCATCTTATAGTCCAGCCGGCACGACAAAATGGATAACTCCAGTATGGAGAAGTAATCTTGCTGATGAAAAATAAGGTCCCCATGGTATTCTGCTTCGAAGTGAGTGCGGTTTAATTGTACTGTTTTGGTGCATCTGCGCTTGAAATCAGAGATGAGCAGTTTTTAGTGGGTCTCTAGCTACCCGAATGAAATGTCGAAATGCTAGAGTCCCACCTACAAGGATAGTTATTTGGAGACTGCGTCTGCATCGACCTCGAGACGGAACAAACAGCCTGACTCGAAGAAGACGTTCTAGTCGTTGAAGGAGACGTAGAAGCTGCGAGTCATGTAGGTATTGGAAGTATAGTCAGTAAATGGTTTGTAGAGTTCGAGGGAGTCGAGAGGATTGTCTAGGGGCAGAGGGTAACCGAAAATAGGCTGAGCTTCTTGAGGATATTTGAGCTGGAAAGTGATGGCATATAGACCCTTTTTACAGAAATCGATGTTGCGAAAGGAGTTGGGGATGACTAGAACGTCGATGATCTCTCTGAGTTTCATAGTTGGGGAAGGAATATGCAGAGGAGGGAAGAATTAGTTAGTTAGTTAGGTAGCAGGAGATTTTATAAATGTTTAATCATTATATGGACAGTAATTTTAGGGAAACCCCAAGAGGAAGAAACGCTGTCTCACCCATTTATCAATCAGGGGGGGGTTGATCGTGCTGGTCGGGTTCAGGGCTGCGCAGATAATGTAATGAGGGCAACTAATACTGTTTTTTGATGAGTTTTACTGGGTAGTTTGCAACAACAAAATCGGTATACTTTTAGATCAATTGTGGTTGGGTTTAGCTCCCAGACGACACCCCTAAACTTCTACTAAATGGACAAGATGGTATTGGTTGGATGCTAATCATGCCCATCCAAATTATTATTGGTAGATAGAGGAAAAGATCGTGTTTCTTTACAAGTGCCTGGCATCATACAAAAAGTAGACCCTCATCTTCGCAATAACTCTCTCTTCTGGAAATACCGGTTGTAGCTCTCCGTATAAATTTTAAATAATAATAATCATAGCCTTCTGCTTTGAGCCTGCGATAATCGTAATCCTTTAAAAAACTGAAACCTCTCCACAAGCATGCCTCCTAAAAAAATAGAAGTCTACACAATCGCCCGTGACGAGGAGCACTTCCTGTCTTTCTTCAATGACTCCAACAAGAAGCTCGTCGTCATCGACGTCCACCCCACATGGAGTGGACCCTGCGAAGCCTTATTCCCCGCCTACAAGAACCTGCAGACCAATGTTATCGATGAGTTCGAAAAGCGAATCGACATCATCCTGCTCGATCAGTAAAAACTCGTGAACATGAAGAACGAACGGTTTACGGCTACATGCAAACCCAAACTACTCCTCGCACTGGAGGGTAAAATCGTGGCCGAAATCAACGGAGCGAACATCCCCGAACTGGACGAGAACGTGAAGAAGTTCGTGCCTTACATCTGAGATAGTAGCAATGCTTCCAAATATCCTTGATCAGCACTCTGTGATGCATAGCACCTTATAGACAGATGTATACGTTCTTCCTGTTTTTTATGTCTTCGAGATCCACTTATACTTCTTGATTTCATATTCCATATGGATATTGCCATTGTGCCCCCTCTTTTAGGAATTAACTAACCCCCCTATTTAACAGGATGATCATGCATGATTATAGTTTGAAATTCAAAAACAATACAGAAGTAACTCCCTGCATTAGATGGCAAGTATCAACGAACTGAAAGAAGTACTCAAAGAGACCCTTGAGGAAAAGGGGATTCTCGCGCAAGTGCGTGCTAAGATAAGGGCAGAAATCTTCAACACACTTAATGACAACCCTGCAGAAAAACCCGAACTCTCCAACGAAAACCTAATCATCAACGAACTCGTTCGCGAGTACCTCCAGTTCAATAACTACACGCACTCCCTCGCTGTATTCGTCCCAGAATCCGGACAGCCGTCTGTGCCCCCATTTGATCGCAGCTACATCACCAAGAAACTAAAAATCGTGTAGGACAAACATAGCCGAGAACTGCCACTTTTGTATGGGTTAGCCTTCGGGGCTAAGAAGCTGGTGGCCGAGGAAGAAGGCAGCAAACCCTTGCATCAAGACATCTTCGCTGTCAAGAATAACATCCATGATCGGCGTTGAATTAAAGACACTGGCCTGGTCGTGTGGCAACCAGTTTTTCCTCAATTTTTGATGGAGTGTGAAGAGGTGTTTAGATCAAATATACTTTAATTCATGACCTATATTTTTTGGGATGTATGGCTTCAATCAGAAACACTCGACTCTTTCTCAGGCTGGAGAGAAATCCCTGCAGGGTATTACTGAGATGGTTCGTTTCCGCAATCCAGTCTTCGCAGAAGAGTCTCTTCCGAGCCACTCCACCAAGATCCAGCTTGACCACGCACAATAGCGCAATCGTCTGGAGTTCATGAAGAACATGATGAGTTTTAAACGACGTAGCGGAATCAATGATGGGCCACACATGCTTAACTACCTGAATCGTAAAAAGAACGTCGAGAAGCTACGCAATGAACTACAGTTTTAAATTGATGAGAAGCTGCAAGTAGACAACATGGCATTTTATCAGAGGATGATGGAACTGGCTGAACAGGATAAATACCTAAACAATCTTGCTAGGAAACCTAAGAACCTTCCAGAACTGGAGAAAGGGACCAAGAGAAACCCATAAGTTATGAAGAACAACAAATTAGAGCCACCAAAGCGCAAGAGAATCCCATACGATAGTAGTGGAAGCAGTAGTTCGCGAAGTTCGAGGAAGTCTGACTCGGAGTCTCAAATGCCAATCCAAAAGCGACCATAAAAATCTATCAATCCGAATCTTACTCCCAAGAAGAACCTTGAACCCTCTGAATCGCATAAAACCCGTCAGGCTGGTTCCATTTTCAGGAGCTACGATCGTTAATCAGAGAAGAGCTAGTCCCGTTAAGGCTCCTTTCTTCGAAGTGAGAGAACTAGCAGTGACAATTATAGCGATTTTCATGTACACCCTCGCAACAGGGCTCAGTCTTCCAAACTAGAGCCAGTAGACAACAGACAGATCGGCCAGATAAGACGCAACCTGACTCCAGTCCAACCAACCCCTTCTCGAACAGTATCTGTGCGGAGTGAGCTAGCTAGGAAATCAGAACAGAAAAACCAGGATAATAAAATAAAAGAGCCTATCGTCGAGGAGGAAGAGTCTGAACACCGCCGTGCGACATCCAGCTCTGATGATGAGTGGTGACAATTGATGTTCGATTTTCTAAAATGTATTCTCTTCAAAATGTCCCAAAGGTTTTGCTAAGATTAGAAGAATCATAATTAAAGTATCCTGAACATTTTTGGAAAATCAGCACCCGACGCAACTGAAGTCGATCCTGAGGGCGTTCTGGTTCTGCCATAGGGTAGGATAGAAACGGATGAAGTTCACTCCACTCAGTCCCTCCAGTGGCACACTCACCAACTCATCATAGTTGTTTGCCTTCAAATCCATTACTCTGCAGTTGTCATAGCACTCGAAACGACGGCCGTGGTTTCTGCTAATCTTCAAATATCCCTTCTCGACTAAGCTCTTTTTAGAAGGAACTCCGCGAAGGTACATGTGTGTTATGCTTATGTTCTTCTTGAAACTTCTAGGGAAGGAGAAACCAACCCACTAACCCTCTTGGTTGGGTAAGGTGAAACAGCTTTTATCGGTCAGTCGCGTATTCATCTCACGATAGCACACCCTGCTAGAGTAGGAGAGGTCGGCATAATCACTGAGCAGCTTGGGATTGCCTGGGATCGAGAATATCTTGCTGGTAGGAGCTCTGAAGTAGCGAAGTTCCATATTAAAGTTGATTTTTCCATTCCCCCATTTAATGGGCACTAACTTGATGCCTCGTGCTTGGATGGGAGGGTCGAGCCAGATCGTAACTTTAGAAAGGTGTTGTTTGGAATTAGCCATGAGGTTTCGAGTTTCGTACCAGGTGTACATATCCAGGTCCAGAGTGTAGTAGATGCGGAACTCTTCTAGATAACTGTATGCGCCAGGTGAAATCTCAAGAGTATAGAATGTCAGAACTTCTGATGAGTACCAGAGCATCCATTCCTGAGAACTGGAAGTCTCAGGGACCCATCCTCCTTTGCCAGCAGGAATATCCTAAGACAACCATATGCTCTCGTTAGTGAAAGAAGAAACTGACTTGTTTGCAACTTTAGAGAAGTAGTGAAGATTCTCGAAGTTCATAACACACTTTCGATTTTCGGAATCGTAGGTGAATCCAGCCATACAGGAACTGCAGAAGACATCAGGAAGAGACTCTGATACTTCGTCCCTGAGGTTTCTGGTGGCGACTTGATTGCTGGTTCGAGAAGTATAGATACAGCCAGGAATCTTTTTCATGCAACTGCGACCTTTATCCGATAGAATGTACCCGTATTCACAAACCTTGCACAGGCTATTATCCAGCATGGTCTCGCAATTGTTAACTTTCCTGTGACACACTCCATTCACGAGGGTCATACCCTCAGCGCAAACCTTGCATGTCTTCTGTATTGTGTAGAACTGGCAATTAGGCAGCGAGAAGTATTCATCATAGAAGAACAAGTATCTGAGAGCAGGGTATCTACCGACCCAGCGAACAGGAATCAGTCTTACGTATCTCACAAAGATGGGTTCTCTAATGTACACTTAAACTGAGGTCTCGAAGGATTGAATTCCTCTGTAGACTGCGCATTTGTCAATACAGTAAAAAGAAATCCCATCCATGCTATACTTCAGAATGAACTCGGTAATATACTCCTCCTCAGTAGATGCCTGGATGACGACTTTAGTAATCCGCATAATGCCCTATCGACACTGGATGCCTGCATACACGCCTCGGTTGTCAGTGGATCTGCTGATAAGTTGTATACCATTGTTTCCCGAAGTGAATCGGGAGCTAGCAATCCAATAAGCAGTGTTTCTATCAGAACTGGAGATTGTCTCTATGGAAGTGAAGTCATATTGAGCGATTTCAGCAGTAGACTTTGTGGCTGGGTCCAGGAAATCAGTATTGGCATAGTAACCATCTACCTCAAATGAGAGTTCTCCAGTCCATTCCACGAAGTAGATTTTGATCACTTTGGACAAGATATATTGTTAGAGTGAGAAAATGAGGATGTTGCCATTTTTAATGCTTGAGGGTGTCAGGATCTGGGAGTTGCGATAGGTTGTCAAACTACCATCTGATTTTTAGTAGCTGATCATGATCTTGCTGATTCTGCCAGATTTGAGGGGATTAAATCTGATCTCAATAGTCCATAGCATGATTTCTTACTGGAAGACCAGGTCCAGCCAAAATGCAGACCTCGAGTTGAGACCCGTATTGGTGATTTGGAAGTAGCCATTGACGATATTGATGATTTATTGGTTCATCCTGAACCGAGCCAGTCTCTTGATGCTCATCATCCAGGTATAGTTTTTGATGCATCGGTTATTCTCGTCTAGGATGAATGAAGGGAAGCATTTCAGACACACTCCTTGTCTTTGTTCTTGACAGTTCCACAGCAATGCGGGTTCTGATATCATTGTATTAGTAGAGTCCGTGCTGAAATATTCGAGGAAGTATATTCCGAATACTCTTCGAATTCTGCGGAGGTTGGATTTGGATGTTTAGCATCGTCTTGCTAAAGGTGACAAATCGTAGTGCATGGGGCACTCGACACACGTGCCATTCTGTTTCCTCAGACATGCCTCATCTCTGAAGGGCTCACATCTTCCATCGACCAAATTATGGACTGTAGTTATTATTAATATTTGAGAAATAAGGAAGATTAGATTAGGAAGAATTTTAATTACACAAATCGCACTGGATGCACTGGGGGGCACCATCTCTCTAAAAGCTGTTCCGAAGACATCCAGGTAGTGAGATTGGTTTGCACCTGTTATCCTTTAACTCGTACTCCTTAAAACATCTCACACATATGAGATCTTTGTGAAGAGCACAGCCCCGGAGGAGTTCAGTGGTGTTACAAACTGGGTTTTCGATGCATATTCCATTTTACAGTTGGAAGCCTAGAAGAATCAAAAGATAATAGACACAATGGATTTAGATAATTTTTATAGGGAGATACCTTTATCGCACAAGGAACACTCGTATCGCGGTGTAATAGCCAGGCAGCCTTTGGGGTTGATCACTCGCATGCTCGTGTTCGATACGCATACTCCTCGTTTAATTTTCGTGCCTTATTGGCACTCGAGGCATGAGCTACCGTTTTGTATAATGCAGTGGGGCTGATTTTTGGCGCAACGTCCTTGGAGCGAGTGATAGCCTGAACTGCACTGGAGACAGACTAGGTAAGCATTGATCGAGTAGATTTCGCAATTTTCGATGAGTGCCGATGATCTGCAAGTATTGTCTTAGAAGAGTGACGTGTTAGGAGAACAAAGGGAACAGACGCCATATTCATCATATCTGAGACAGGGTTGGAGGGATGCGTTGAGGGTGACTATGAAGATAGCGATTAGTGTGAATTTAGTGAGTGTCGGCATGATAGGGGTTGTATGGATAGTAAAGGTGAGAGAACAATTATAAATAAAGATAGGGTTTTTGGGGTATTATGGAAAATCGTGTTAGGAAAAAAAAACCTTCTTTTTTCAACTTGGATGCCAGGGGTTATTTCTGCTTCTAAGAGCCCTTACAAATGTTCGAAAATGAGATTTCTTTGAGTCTGATTACCAAAATAGTTGGGAGTCAGTAAAATGTAGGGGCCAGGCTGATAAAGTCAGGAGACAGCCCGAAGTGGACGATATTTGCCTTTATCTTGCTATACACAGAAATTAGGAATGCCATTCTCCTATTCCTCTCAATCAAAGATTGTTTTGCACCCACTAGCCATCATAGACACCATATTAAGAATTAAATACCCAACACTTTTAGACTAAAGGAATACCCATGCAGACTGGGAGCCCTGATGCCAAAAATAGCAATACTCCTGCGAAATAGCTTAGCCGCATGCAGGTGGAGGAGGAGGAGCCGGCAGAAGAAAAACCCAGCGACAGCAAAACCAGTTATGCCTAGAAAATACCGATCCTGTCCAAATAGGATCTGGAGTAATTCTACAGACTCAAGCAGAAGTACAAGGAAACCCTCAAGTACTCCTGCTGATGCATATTGCTAGTCCCTTTGTCTACCGTACACACGGTCCCAGCATGTCGCAGACACACAAAAGCATATTTATTTTTGAACCTGTTATATGAGTAACAAATCTCATCGCGATCAAAATAAATTGCATACTTACACACAAAGAAATACAAGACTGTTTAGAAATACTAATCAATATGTATATATGTATTAAGTTGGGGATCATGGTCCATTTACGAATGTCCAGTCCTCGATCTTCTTGGCTCTCTATGCTCCTTTCTCGTTGAAGTTGACTTTTATCACGTCGTTCAGGTTGATCTTCGGAGGCTAGATCGAAGGCACTGGCAGCTTCCTATTCAGCACATCATTCCAGTCGATACCTGTGAAGAATGCATGTGTTTTCAGCTCCTCAGCATCTCTAGTTGCACCCAGTCTCTTGCGGGGATCTCTGCACAATAGCTTCTTAATCAGGTCTTTGGCGTCATCTGACATATTTTTGGGAATACGTAAAGGACCTCTACGAACATAGCATCATAAAATGGTAGTGTTAAGGGTATTAGGAATGAGAGTTACCTCTTGATGTTATCGAACAACACCTACTTCTTGGAGTTGTAGTAGGGGGGGATGCCAACAATCAGCTCATAAATCAGCAGGCCGACCAAGTACCAGTCCACCGTCCTTGAATGGCCTTGCTTGTTCAGGACTTCCGGAGCCAGGTATGCCACACTGCCACAGAAACTCTAAGTCGTGTTATTATACACCCCCTGTTTAGACAGTCCGAAATCGGTCAATCTAGCATGTCCTTCGCTGTCCAACACCACATTATCTGGTTTCAGATCCCTGAATACGATCATGTTCTTGTGCAGTGCCTCGAAGGCCAGGACTAGTTCAGCAATGTACATACGAGCCTATTGTTCTGAGAGCTGTTTCTTTTTTGCTAACAACTTGCCCAAGTCGCCACCAGGGCAGTAGTCCATTACTAGGAATAGTTTTGTCTAATTCTGGAAGGCGAAGTTGAGTTTGACGATGAATGGGTGGTTCATGGCGCTCAGGACATTTCTTTCAGTCATAGCATACCTGACGAGGTTCTTGCCGAAGATCTTTTCCTTGCTGAGTACCTTCATTGCGTAGAGTTTGTCGTCGCCCTTCTTCTGCACCAGGAACACTTCTCCGAAGGATCCCTTGCCCAACGCTCTGAAGTACGTGAAGGATTAGGGAGACAGAACTTCAGTGACCAGGGCTATCCGATCGATGCGGTTTTCTTTGCGCGGACTTTCTTCGGCAAATGTTTTCTTATCTAGCTTATCCTTATCTGTTTTAGACAGTCTAGCGGCGTCCTTAAAGCCGTACCGCTTGTAGACATCTTTTACAGACTCAGAGCTGCAGACTTCCAAGGGGCTCAGGCCATTCTTGTTCGTCTTCACCTGCACGACCATGCCCAAAAACAGCTCCACTATAGTAGGGTAGTCATTCTCTGTGGCGAAATGCAGGGCAGTGTTGCCATCTTCGTCTGCGTGGTTGACATCGATTTTATTTTAGCAGAGCAGTCTGATCATTTAGATATGGCCTCTGATGGTAGCAATGTGGAGGGCAGTGCGCTAGAAACTGGTGAGGGCGTTGATCTGGGCATCGTGACTGATGAGGTATTTGGCGATTTCGAAATGATTTTAATATGCGCTGAAATGCAAGGCAGTCCAGTCATCGAGTCCCTTGGAATTGATATCAACAGGGTAGTTATTCCTGCCCTTCTCGATGATTGTCTTGGCAGTCTGGAAGTCCCCGGTCTCGCAGGCAGCCCAGAGGAGTTGGTTATTCTGATAGACACATTTCCAAAATGCATCCCACGCTGTCAGTTTGCCGAGTCCAGAAATCTCTGTGATGTAGATTAAAAAAAGAGGGAGAGAGAGATAATGTCGTCTATATGTAAATTACGCTTTCGTTTGTGTGCATATCTCTTCTCGAATTCCTAGTGTTCGACCTCGTTGTTAATCGAGATAGACTCGCCGGTGTCTAGATTCTTGATGACGAAGCTGAGCTCGTCGGGCTCATCATCCTCCTCATCGATGACCTTGGACTTCTTGTACTTCTGGAAGATCTACTTGTACTTGATATCCTTTTCGGGTGCCTTGAAGGAGTCCTCCTCGGAGGAATCCTCCTAAATCTCGTACTCGATGTCAGATTTGCTGGGAATGAGTTTAGGTGGTTCCATTGGGATTATGCTTATAGGTTTATTATTATCTAGGAGTTAGACTATATGACAAAAGTGATGATCCTAGATTGTTTCGAGAGGAGGTTGGATTACTTTTTTTTAAAAAATGAGTTGATAGTTTTTTTATGCAGTATTGAGGGTTTGTAGGGTATGTTTTTTAGATATCCGTCATGTAGATGTCATATGGCTTCTGATACCCCATAGTAGATATCTCTAGATATTTTATCCGCTCACATACTGTTCATGTATATATATTTTGCTGTGTGTCACCCCCCCCCACGATAGCTAATAGTTTCGGACAAAATATATAACCGTGGCTAAGCCATATATAATTATTTAATTATTTGGTTTTTTAATATCTACCCTCATTTTATCATTGGTTTTCGGCCAACTAAACTTGGGTTGCTCGTTAATAAACAAACATATATACCGGATTCAGAAATATTACACACGCCATCTGCCTCCACATGTCTTCTGATAATACCCATCGCACTTCCACCAGGAGCAACTTATTCGCTGACTCATCACAGCACACTACTTAACGACCTAATCATCAACCAGAAATGACCATGGAGGAGTACCTCGAGTCCATCCGATAACTCAAGCAACAAGCAAAGTCCCTCAAGAAGAAAGCAACCTAAAGGGTCAGCCGGTAGAAGAGCAATAAGGATGCATACCGATCCTAAAAACCCATCAAACACCAATTAGTTGAAAGCCTAAACTACTCCAGTATTCATATCCGGAAAAACCTGCACTATGATCCATCATCGCCGAAGAAGCTAAAAGAAGTGCAAATGGAGACCGTGAACCAAGTGATACAGCAATCCTTATAGAAATAAAGATCCAACCTTATTGAGATCAAGAAGGAACCGAAGACTCGTGAGAAAAGGGAGTCGGTTTCTGATAATAGCATGATTAGTGGAAACAGCAAGAATAGCGGAGGCGAGGAACGTCGACGCAGGCCCAGTTTGAAGTTGTTCCATAGCGTATCAGCAATGCATCAACCCAACAAGGATGAAGCTCTTTCTGATATTTCTTCATCGAAATCTGAGGAGCGCTGGGAATAGAAATCGGTCTACTCGCTTGCCCTCACCCTCAAGACCAAGAAAACCCATAAGACACACAAGACTAACAGGACCAATCGGACCAACAGATCTAATAGCAAAGATAAGCAACCCAGGTAGAAGAAGAACTTCAAGAAAGTGTTCCTTGAGAAGAAGTATCAGACAGGAAATCTCAGCCAGATCCACCACAAAGTTGAAAAGGAAAACTAGTTGCAGGTGAGGAATATAAAGAATACTCACATGATTAGCTTCGGACGCATCGTCCACGAGAAGCGCAAGGTGAAGGTAGCCGAAGATATCCGGAAGCAAGAAACTCAGGACTTTTAAGTTATCCGAAGGTCGATAGAAAGAGACCTACGCAACACAGTTCGAGTATAAGCTGAAAACTACAATGCTGGACCTGAGGAGGAGGCCATTATTGCCAGGAAGGTCATGAAAGCGATGTACGAAGATGTGAAAACACCAGACTAAAACATAGATATCGTGGAGTACTCAATGCAGGAGGAATCGGAGGAGTCCCAGCTCGAAGAACCCACTGAGAACTTTTCGCAAATCCGAGCCCAAGACGATATCACCCACACTTCGGAATCCCAACACTATCAGGCGATCTGCGATGTGTTCCAGGCGAGGGCCCAGCATATCCACCCCAAGGCAGTAGGTGAGCCAGAAGAACCATCAGTACTGACTGAAGAATCTGAGGAAGAATCGTAGCTGTGGAGAGAACAGTAAATCCTGGACAAAACAGCCGACGAAAGAGAGAAAAAGATTATCGGAGACCTGATGTTCGGATTTCTCAAGGATATCAACTTCTAGAAGTACAAGTACCTGGAACATCCTCTCAGGCGTCTCGTGAAACTAGCAGAACAGCTCAAATACAACTACTCAGCCGAGTACAGCTCCACACGTGAATACTTGATAATTGCCATCAAGGAGTTGCTAGAAGATCGTGAAATACTACAGCAAGAGCATAACGAACTCTATTCTAGACTCACCAACCTCGCTAAAAGCCTAGGCCCTGAACAGTCAAAAAAGAAAATCAATAGCGATTATATTCTTTCGAAACACAAGCAGGAAGTGAGTCGGATCCTGCAGAACTCGGAAACACCAGAGCACGCAAATAGCCAGTAAGGATAATAGGAACAGACAGATCTGGATAGCCGAATCATGATCCACAAAGTGATCATCAAGATGCTGGTTTCAAAGAGCTGTGCATTGCTCACCTACAATCTACTGAATCCTTGACTCCCTCCTGATTCTGCCTGTTTTTATTTTAACTTTTCTATTTACTAAATTCTTGATCGCTCACTCTCAAATATCTGCTTGGGGTTTTTTAGGTTTTGATTATGCTAGCTGAAAGATATATATATGTACTCATTTATCAAGCATATTATCGCATATAAAATATGGAAGGCAAAAGCTTATCGTCAGTAGATAGTAAAAATGCAGCCCAGCACGTCAATGCCTATATCGAGTACTGCAATCTTGTGGGTGACCACGGCGGCAAACTCATGGACGAGAAGGAGTTTGAGAACTACAAAAAGAACTACGCACAACTCTCCCAGAACAGGGTCTATTCAGCATGGATGAACCCAGAAAAGCTAGAGTGCAAGGTTATTGGCCCTTCTTCCAAATGCTTCTGCGACCACTACTACAAGAACCATGATTTCCTTGAGGCCAAAGATAACAAGGTCAAATGCAAGCATACTGGATGTCCTTGTGCTAACTTCAGCTATCTGCCCACTTATGGTTCTCAGGATTTCAAGTGCAGTTGTAAACACTCCTACCAGGTCCACCAGGGCGGCAGCAAAGCGTGCAAAAGCTGTGCCTGCAAACAGTTCATGTCCACCTGGAATTGTCCCTGTGGTTATAAGTTCGGGGAACACAAAAACATAGTGTAGCGGAGAAAATAACGCGAGGGTCGAGGGATGGCCGCGAATGTGATCAACGGAGGAATCGTGTCGTACAGCTCCATGCTGGACGGTGCCGACCGTTACGAAGGATAGGTGAACGAGTACCTGAAGGAAAACCCGCACAAACAAGTGAATCCGGTGGCAATGAAAGTAGGCAGTTTTAGTAGTATAGCAGGGGAAGTTACTGCGTACAGCCTCTATAACACTCCTCTGAAATTCGGCATGTGATGGCTACGATATATAAATGCTAGATGCGTATTGATAGTTTTTTTTGGTTTCTTATCTTTGTTTTGTTTGTTTTGTTTAGTTGCATCGAAATTTCAAATTGGTAGTGGATATGCGTCAGTCGTTCAAAATAGTTATTTGTCTAATTACTTAACAGATCAAGAATGCAGCCCAAACAGATTTCGGAGTCCGATGACATCAGAATGGTACTCTTCCACCAGCCCCATATCGTGGAGAGCATCAGCTACGTCCACCCTCTGGCCTCCCTCTTCGGCGCCATCCCGGATTTCATCAAAGTCAAACAAGGGTTTAAACGCCTAGAGAACATCTTCAATAAATACAACATCCACTACGGCTAAGTTACGGATGTTCTGCTCAGAGACAGGAAGGTACTATCATCCTTAACCCATTAACCCAACTCAATATAACTATCCAGAAACTTGAAGAACTGGCTCGCATCAGCTGTGAATATAAACCCTCCGATGAGCTCATTGAGGAAAAGAATCCCACGATTACTCTTGAATACATGAACTCAGTGCTTAGCAATCTTGATGGACAGTCTCTGCTGTCTGTGGTTTACTCCAGACCCAAAGTAGTGCTCAAAAAAGAGCCTCTCAACACTTTCATAGCCATCGAAAGAGTGGATATCTACCCTCTTTCCAACCTCATTTTCATCCTCGACCAGCAGATAGTGACAGCCAAGGGACTGGTTCTATGTGAGTCCGGAACATCAACTAGAAAATTTGAAAACCAAGTGATGCGCACTACATTTGATATCATTAGAGCAAAACCCATCGGTAAACTCGCAGCAGGTTGTGTCCTATAAGGTGGAGACTTCTTGTCCATCAACGAAACTCTCAGTCTCCTGAATGTTGGGAACAGAACTAATTTTGCCTCAGCATAGTACCTTATGGACAATAATCTGCTGGGGACCAAGAGACTCGGTGTAATCGAAAGCAGCCATGATAAAGGTCAGTGTCGTATGCATCTGGATACCTTTTTCAATCTGATCAATAACAAGTTGGTGGTAATGTTGGACTTCGCAGATCCTGCTCTCCCTGCGGATATCAAGAGAAAGATAACAATCTACTAAAGAAAAGACCTGACTTCGCCTTATCTTAAGGAAGAGGCGATGGATTTTGAAGATTTCTGGAAAGCCGAAGGTTTCGACGTGATCAAGGTATCTCATGCCTAACAGCTGGAGTACACGACAAACTTCCTAAACTTGGGGAAGCATCAGGACAACCAGGTTCTAGTGACTTCGAGTGAGTTCTTGTCGGGAGTGTTGTAGCGGAACAAGGTGGAGGGAGTGAAGGTGTAGTACATAGAGTAGTTCAAATAGGTGCACAAGATGGGAGGGTCTCTGCACTGTGCTACTCAAGCATTCAGATGATCGGGTTGCAAATAATGCTGGATAATTGGGTTAAAATTATTGATTAATAGTGAAGATACAGTATCTCTTTAAATATCAAAGAATTGTGAAGAAGATTATTCTCCATCAACTATGATGTTCCAAGGGTTTTAATGTTTTTTCAGGCAGCACCTTATGCAGCCAAATGAAACTACAGCATCAATACACAAAACAGATTTTAATAGTAGCCATTATGCACTAAAAGTATTTTATCCTCACAGAGTTTTTTACCATACTTACTTCGACTCCTAAAAATAAACCATGGGCAAAACAAGACTACTTCTCACCATATTGCTTCTGCATCTCTCCCTCCTCGCCAACACGCAGGAAGGAGGAGACGGTGGAGGAGGTGGTGGAGGCGGAGACAGCGGAGGTGGAAGCTCTGACTCCAGCAGCGGAGACAGCACATACACGAATTGTTTGGACTCCTGTAACCCAATGCCTTAAGGTACAGAGAAATCCTCCTGCTAATAAGAGTGCGCAAGGCAAAGCAGAATTGCTGGAATAGCAGTGGGTTCGGTGGTTGGAAGCATTTTTCTAATCTTTGGTATATGCTTTCTACGCAAGCGTTGGAGTTAAAGAGCAAGATTCCAGTCTTATAGTCAACCTATGGGGCCAGTTATTTCTACGAATCCTTCTGTGGAGCTCTGCCAAATGAAATTAGACGAAGGTAATCCCAGGACCACTAACTCCTATACCCAGGTGAAAAGTCTAGAGGACATCTAGAAATTGGTCGATCAAAGCAGACTCAACAGCCAGCAATTCTAGGAGTAGCTCCGGTTGATTCTAAGTATGAATTGGGCTATGACATTTAATCAGAAAGGCGTCAGCCACTCTGTCTCTGTGTTCAGCATGGACAAAGTGCAGCTGGTTTCGCAGTTCTTCTACTCCCTCGAAATGAGAGGCACTGACAAGTTCGGGAGCTGGAGGTCGGATGGAAGACTGTACAGTTCGAGCAGTGGGATCAGAATCTACATGATCAAGTACTACAACGACAAAACGCAGGCGAAGCAGAATGGCTAATGGAAGAATCTGATCTACGAGGGTAACTTTTTGGACGCCAAGAATTTCTAAGGGGCGTGGTATTTCACAGGCTTCTGGGGGGATCCGGACTACACTGGAAAGTGGAGCATGCACATAATAGGGGAGAAATAGCTAAGTAGTGTGAAGTACCCGCAGTTTATGTGAGGCTGAGTTAAGTAGTAGTTAACTTCGAAGAAGATGAGAAAGAGATTTAAATTTTAAATGTCGATGCCATTTTTCGATGCGTGGCTATAATGCCTGTATGTCCAGATATAGGTATCTAGCTGCTTTTACATATCTCCCACGTTATTTATATGGCACCTTGACTGGGAGATCCAAGAATGAGATCGTGCTTCAAATAAAAACATAAAAATACCAAGTCATCTCAATGCACTCAGCAGATGTGGATTTCGGCATTCAAAAAAAACAATCCATCGTCCTTAGAACAAAAGTCAATATCCAAGGCTACAATATATATATGGATATTTGTATTATATCTGCATAGAATCTATGGTAGGTGGACTACCCACCGATTGCCTACAAATGTTAATACCTATTTTTGATCTCTCATAATTTACTCAATAACATACACCCAAACATTTACCTATTACTTGCTATTACGGAATGTCCCAAAGGAAATTCGAAGCCTATTCCTAGCTGGTCGAAGAATTCGGGTAAGTCAAGAAGGTGGACATCGACCAACACTCAACCACTGATTCTCTGATTTTGCAACTATCCAGCCCGTAAGTTGAGTAGTAGCAGAAGCTTCATGTGGATTAAATTGAATTTCAGCCAGAGCCGACCAAGGAAAAGCTACCATCTATGATTCTTGGATAAAATGACAAACGTGGTATGAGTCTGTGTACTCTCGCCGATAAACTTCGTATTAAGGAGTTGATCATCCAAGTTCAAAGACCAGCAATTGTTCCTAAGCACATAGTTGCCTACTTCTTAGAGATTGGGGATACCGGTAAGCGTAGCGTGCAGCAGAAAAGGGCATTGCGCAGAAAATATTGCAGAAGAAAGGCCATTGATATGGAATTGCTGGAAGATATCTTTGGAGTCAAGCATAATGCAGATGACAACAGAATCAGCACTCAAGACAGACGATCCACGCAGCGTAATCTTGCCACGAGGAAAGGCGCCATGGTTGTTCGGAACACACGAGTCAATGGCATCAACCCAAAGGTGAGGTATCTTTATTTTGATAAGATCTACGAATGGCGATTGAACGATCCAGAATTAGTCGGCCGCGCAAGCTGATACCTGAGTCCCAGCAGGGATCTTTTCATACAACATTATTCATTCAGATTATTGAGTCTACATTTGTTGGTTGGTTTTTATTCCTCATGCTATCATGGGCTATGATAAATTCGACCCACAATAAAATAGCATCTCTCGACCGAAGATGCTTTTATTCTGCAGTTCTCCTGTGATGTTGGATGCCTATCGGATGATCCCGCTTCAAATAGGCGATAGGCTATTTGTTTTTCTGCATAGGATTTGATCTGACCAATGGCCATGAGCGAACCAGTCTTCATATATTTGTTGGTAGTCTCTGTTCAGGAATGCAAAGGTTTTGAAGTCTAAGAGAGGGATTGATGCGGTAATCGTCTGATTAAGCGGCAGGGATCAAGTCAGGACAATGGTGTACTTGTGGAAATAATGGATTTTATAATACCTTGAGAAATGGAGGGTATATGGATTTGAATAACTGATTTTCCAATAAAAAATGAACATGGAGCCGAAGTGATAGAAATAAAATGGTCCAATGGTTGCATATGTTCAGATGCACATAAGTATTAGTAACATGAATTAAAAAATACACACTCAGGGAGGATGAGAGCGACTTCATGAACACCATCCCATGATAGTTTTCTGCGTCTGGGCATTGCCGATCATTCTTAAGCTCTGACACTTTCCCTCTCCGATCAATAAGCGGTAATTATCCAATTACTTCAAGTGTTCTAGTATTTTGATCCCTGTCTTAATCTCTTTACCCCTCACAATATTATATTCTCTGCTGGACCCGTAGACACACTATCAACTCCTCCCTCTGACACTTCACTCTTTATATCTTTCTAGAACAGCATTTCATCCCCGAATTCCAGCAGAACCCCCAACAACACCAGACCCACACCAACGAACTGCAGGGGTCTGGATTTGTGATTGAAAAGGAATATACTGATCACTGCCGAGCCCACTTTCTGCACGATCGCGACAAATGCAGGGATATGTTGCTTAAAAGAACTCGATAAGTAGAAGACCCCCCAGTTTGACATGAAGTTACAGCCCGATTCGATCAGTATCAGCCAGAATGTGTTGGGATATTTAAGAAGGAAAGACACTGAGTGCTGGTACTCAGAAATTGACAAAATGATGGCTGCACTGATGATGGTGCCGTAGAGATTGAAGCGATAGTTGACGATCAGTGAACTGGGTCTGTAGTGGAAATTGAAGTACATGAGCCACTAGGACTTGAGGGCTTCGATGAGCACCAACAAGACCATTAGGAGGATGGCCTTGGTCATTTAATATCCTTCTACATATGCAGGCTAAGATTTAGCATCATAATTAAAAAAAACAAGGAAAAAATGATAAGGAATTAGAATAGCAGAATTGCAGAATGAGAAATAGTACTGGTTTGAACCGGGCGAAACATAGGACCCCTATTAGAACCACAAAAGCAACAACCAGTTTGGTTTTTCGCATCTGCTGGTTGAGTCCGTAATTGGCCAGGGGGCAGAAGACACCGATCAGGATGACGGCAGGCAGTTTGAGACTGCGATATATAGTCATTTCGGGAAACGTGATAACAGTCAGAAGGCCATATATGATCAGTATAAGTGCAGTTTCGTACAGAGCTGTTATCACATAGTAGATTTCCGGAACCACCGGGGCATCTTTAGTGGCCACCAGAACATCCACATGAGCTTCCAGGGAGTTATCAGTTTTGGCTATTTTTTTATTCTAATAGAAGACAAAGGGAAGAGAAAGAAGGGTGCCAACCAGACATTTAATGAAGGCCATAGTGGCTACGTATCTGAAGATACCGGCAGAAGTGACGTCGATGTGCAGGTAGATTTTTTAAAGACAGACACCGCCGATAGTCGAGAAGACGATGATAGGGATAGCTCCTTTGAGGAAGACCAGAAATCTTTCCTTGTTCATGATTTACAGGGAGAATACTAAGATACACTATTTATTATTTGGATGCAGGGCGAAATATGCGAGAGAAGGAGCGGGAGGACAAAGACAGAAAAAAAGAGGGTTTCAAGTGTCAATAATATTTTAGCTGAAGATATCATATTCAAAAACAAGCATGAGAGAAGATATAGCCTATAATCTTTTTTCAAAATTCCGAGAAGAATTCATAGTAGATTTGAAAAAACAGATATGGTTCGTCAATGATTTTTTTTATGACTGGATCTACTTTATAGTCAATGTTGATGGGTGCTCTCGACTGCATCAAGTTACACATGCCATTATAGATTAAATACTTTGAAAAATTCAGATCCAGGTAGATCTCATGCATAAATAAATACACTACTACTGCCATCGCTGTGGATCTATTCAGATTCCAAGACCTTCGATCCTCTTCATCAGTCTTCTATTCTACTCCTTTATTCTCTACACATCCACTGATATGTTCGATCGGTTGTTTAGTTTACTAGCCTCATACCCGTTCCACTCTTCCCTCTCATAGTACTTGTGTTTCGGTGAAAATAGTGTTGATGCTGTGATTGGTTTGCTCTCGAATTGACTACTACTAGCTATCTGGCTGACTGCTACCGGCTACATCAGGTATCTTCGGTAATCCAGCTTACTACATACCCTCATATCGCTCTTATTTGTTAGCTAATGAGTCATTTTTGGAGCAGCATCTACAACCATCGAGGCACTCCTTTCTGGTTATAATCTCAGTCTACCATCAATATTTTGGAATGGGGAGTCAGGGCTTGCGATTTCAGAAATACTCGGAATGGATTGGGGTAGAGTGTTATTGACTTTCGGAATTATAGGCACGTTATCGAATACTTCTGCAGGATGGCTCAGTGTTTCGGTGGATTCGCATTGCTAGATATTCTGAGGAGTGTAGATTAGCGCATGGGCCTATTCAGTAATAAGAGATTAGACTGCCCCAGTCCGGTTGTAGATCGGTTCCTCGCCCTTCTTAACGATGGGAGATTGCACAGTGACGTAGAGATGGGGGGGAGTGAGCATATCCTTTACAAGTATCGAGGTCTTTTTTTCTTCTTGGCTTGTTGATTGAATAATGGAATTATTTTTGAAAATCTCAGTAAAGAGGGTTTTAGGAAAGTTTTAGGGCTTTGCAGTGAGTGGTTTTTCTTGAATGGACTTAGTGCTGGGTTCGAGACTTGAGAGATTAGGACGACTCAGTTCCTGCATGGGGTTTGAGTCATTTATTGACACTGTAGACTGTCCGAACTGAATGATATCAGTCCTAGTCCTTATAACTCTGTCGCCGATTGGTGGCTATTATACGCGGGTATTTTCAGTCGTCATATTCGTAGATCTTAGATACTATTTAGGAAAAGCTAGAATAGACAGGACTTCAGGTCTTTCAGGGCTAAAGGGCCTAGCAACACCATTTTTCGAGGTAAAATTGTCCAATGGCAACTTCGAAATGGGGATTCGAGACTTATCTGCTGTGTTAGACGGTAAGCCGAATTGGAGGTTGGGATTAGTTGCTGGATTAGACAGGGAGTTCTGAGATATGGTTAGAGACTGATTGCTGTTGAAACTCAGAACAGGGATATTCGTTTTGGATTGCGAATTGTTAGAAACCTCGTGATTGGATTGCTTGAAATTCGTGAGCTATGATTTAAGCTGGGTGCAGATATGGTAGTTAGTGTTGAGCTTGTTGGCTAGTTCGCGGTTCTTGTTCATGAGACTGAATATGAAGTCGAGGTAGAATTTCTCGCGTTGCTCCAACTACCGGTGTATTTCCTAATGCGTACTTAAAAAATGGGGGGGGAATGATCAGTTATTTTCGAAGAGGGTTACGGGGAAGGCTGCCCTGAGTTCGGGAAACTTATCGGCCATGAGCATGATGTCTTCTTTATGGATGGATGGGTTGTTCATGTGTTGGGTTGTACTGGATAGTCGTCAAAAGATAAAAAATATTAAATAAAATTGATCTGGCTGGTTGAATTTTTAAGTTTATTCTACGTAGAGTCACGAAGGTTGTTATTTTCATGGATGTATGTATACACTCTGTCAGATCTCATGATAGATTGCGATGTCCTTCACCAGCTCTGTGTATCTCTCCGAATGTGACCTGTCAAGGATCAACCCTCCTCCTTCTTTGAAGTTGATCTCCGGGTCGTAGAAATGTCCGTGCCACAGAGTCTTTATCTAGTTTCTCCTGAAGGCGAAAATAAATATCGTTAGCAGGCTCACAGGATCAGCGATGATCGCAAAAGGCAGCGTGTGCACTGTAGCCATATCGACTACCATCCACAGCACACTACCTAGGTATAGCGACACGAAACCTAACAGCAAGTAGAGGTAAGTGTTGCGAGAGATATCAAAACGACGTAAGTAGGACAGCATAATTCCAGGTAGAATAAGACTGCTCACGGGCAACCAACTGCATTTACGGTAGAGTTCGGGTGTGATTGAGGGTAGTTCTACTAAAAATGGGTTGTTATAGCTATTGATGACAAGGTTATTGTAGGAAACCTTGAGACTATAGTGAACTATAAGCCCAAAGATGATCTCCACAAAGAGTACTGATGCTAGTAGGTAGAAGGCCATCCTTAGCGAAGTCAGTTTAAAGAACTTGATAGCAGCCACAATTATGCATACAGCCAATATGTCAGTCACGACCCAGTTTCTCGAAGTGGTCTAGTATATGATTGCCACTATAATACCCACAGACAGGGAAACTACATCGACAACCCTGACTCTTCGCCATAGTTTTCGGTTGTTTAGACCCCTCTTCTTAAAGACCCAGAGGAATTCGTTAGTGCAGACAACTACGCCAACGGTTCCGAAGAAAGTACCCATAATGTTCGCCAATGTAGGTAAGAACGACACACTGCCACTGATTGCGATCGAGCCAAATATGATGAGGATTATATTGAGTGCGATGATAAATTTGAAGCCGATGTCGATGCCGAACCCTCCGTAACTCCACGCTCTACTGTAGAGGGAACTTAGAGTAATGATGACTGAAGTAGTGAAAATAAGCAAGAAGAGTCCCCATTCGAATGGTTTGTAGACATAAGAGTTGTTGCAGTTGACCCTATAGCTAAAGGATATGAGTTTCCCTATCTGCACGGAGACGAGATTCATTGCGAACTTGACATTAGCAGGGCAGTTGTTCTCGATATTGACGATACAGTTATTGTTGCAGACCGTCGGGAAGACTTTGGGTTTGAAAGAGTTATACAGAGTATCGATCGTGATTTATTAGGTGGAATGCAGATTAGAGATGAGCAAGCTGTAAGGGGTATTGTTTTGGAGTTGCTAGGGTGTCTGCTGATAGATGAAGAGCTCAGGCATGGAGCAGTCGGAACTGGGAGTAGTATATTGGAAAGATGGCTGGACTTAGCCATTCTGGTAGACGATCTGGGCCTGCTGTGTTGGATCGGGAGACATTAACTGTACATATTGGGCTTGGGCAAGGAAGACCCATGCTAATGAGAGTAAAGAAAGAAGCAACAGGCGATGACTAGACATTCTTTTGTTTTTTTTGCTGAGAAAATGTTATTTTGATAATGGTAATACTTTGGAAGGAGTATATCGGATAGTTAAATATAGAGAATATACAAATTAAACAGCTCCCGAGAGAAAGAGTATGTCTCCGAAAATTATATGATGGATAGATTGTGCTAAAAGGATAGGAGATGCTCTCGTTCTGTGATAGAAAATAGCTTAAGGGGAGGGACTAAATTATTTGGAAAATTGCAAAAATAGGGACAGGGAAGGTTTGGGGTGGGAAATGGCAGTTCTTGTAGTTAGTGGGAGATCGGACTTGCCGAATTTGTTTTATATGGCTCTGGATGCTGTTGGCTCAGGCGACTCCGATTCCCACGCTTTCTGATTTTCAATCCATTTATAATACATGAGATTTAATTAAATGCTCCAGTAGGAGGAAAGGTGGAAAATAAAAATGGAAAAAACGTGTCTCTTGGGGTCGAAAATCAGAAAGCCTGGGAATCGGAGTGGCCTGAACCCGAGATCCTGGTAACAGCATCCAGAGCCATATAAGACAGTCTTTTGTTCACACCCAAACATTCCCTGTGCCCTGCTTTACAATTTCCAAAGTATGTAATCCCTTTTTGTACTCTTAATAAATGAAGCCTCGAGTTTATGCATCTCTCATTTTCCAAAACTATTGGGAGTACACTCTAGAATGTATGAGGTCATATATATATCGAGCAAAGGGATTCTGAGTATCCTAAGAAGATCTACTTTTTTAGCTGACTCCTGTCTTTTATTGTCCCATTTCAGAAAAAGGGTCATCGAGACCGACAAGCTATAGGGATTACGTTACTACTCTTAGCCAACCCCGAAGACAGCCATAGCTTATGCAGTATTCATTTCTTGATTCCAAGACTAAAGCTGCGTTTTCTAACAAGTTGTAACCATTTTTCCAAAATGTCTGTTGTTGATACTATAGATATGCCTATCGAATAAAAATATTAAAAAAACAATTGACGTTGAATGGGGGGGGGGCAGTCCTTCATCGTTTATTCTTTCGAAGATCTATCCAATATTTTAATCTTAAAAAGCTTCAATTACTGAAAACATTTTGTTTTATTCCTTTTTAACTTCACCGCATACATAGATGATCCAGGCTCGACACATCATCCACCATCTATCTGACCATGGCATTACTGACTCCCCTCTCAGCTTCACAGCCATCTCTGCCATCGTGTTCGTCTGTTCGCTGGTCGGACTCGTTTGGGCTGCCATCAATTACTTCAGTATCGGATCAGTCTCCCTCGGAAACGAGCACCGTCGCAGTTACGGCTTCGATAATGGCATCGCTAAGCAGAACGATCTCCTTCTAGAAATCGGCACGAAGATCGCCAACGTAATGAATCTTTTTTTTACTTAAAATTCCACTCTTCACCACCCACCAAATGTCTTTCCGATATTTTTCCAAAGCTGGAGTATACAGGGAGCCACCTAATTCCTCAAAAGCTAATATCTCATCTGTAGTATCTTCGTGCTGCTCATGTTCCTCGTTATCTATGGTGCTGTTGACAAGTTCCAGTCTGCCTATACCGCATTTGCGTTCCTCGTTGGGGCCTTTACATCGATGCTCTGTGGTGCCATAGGTATGTTCATTGCAACTTACACGAACTACCGTGTCACTCTCAAAGCTCGGACAGGACTCGAAGAAGCATTTGCCCTTGCCTATCGTGGAGGAATCGTCATGGGATTTGCACTCGTCTCTATTGCCTTAATGAGTAACGTTCCTCCCCTTTCATATCCATGAATATTCATAATTTCTACAGCACTCATGGTACTCATCATTATCTACAGGAGCATCATGGGCCTCGGAAACTTTACCTATGCCCCTATAAACTTCTATGAAAAACTCTTCGAATCAATCGCAGGCTACGGTCTTGGAGGATCTATGGTTGCACTTTTCGGTAGAGTCGGAGGAGGAATCTATACCAAAGCTGCAGACGTCGGTGCAGATCTTGTCGGAAAAATAGAGACTGGACTTCCTGAAGACAGCCCTAAAAACCCTGCAACCATCGCAGACAACGTAGGGGATAATGTCGGAGATATTGCTGGTATGGGTGCTGATTTATTTGGCTCTTTTGCTGAAAGCAGTTGCGCCGCACTTGTAATCAGCTCTACGAGTCTATTCGCATCTAGTGCTTCTGGAACTCTCAGCACCCATGTCGCGTTGCAGAACCTCATGTTCCCTCTCATTATGGCCTCATTCGGGATCATCGCTTGCCTGATCACGAGCATCATCGGAATTTACTTCTTCCGTGTGGATGTGATCTAAAAGATCCAGGAAGCTCTAAAGTGGCAACTCATAATATCGTCGATCCTGCTTCTCGGCTTCATCTATCTCGCGGCTGTACTTTCCTATCCAACTTCATTCGTCATGAGCGAATTCTCAGAAACAACAATCAGAGGCCCTTTTATTCCCTATATCTGTGCAGTTTTCGGTCTTATAGCTGGCCTGCTCATAGGTGGGTTCACGGAATACATGACCAGCCACAGCTACAGACCTGTGCAGGAAGTGGCAGAGAGCTGCAGAAGTGGCGCTGGAACTAATGTGATTTATGGTCTCGCTCTAGGATATATGTCCACTGTCGTACCTGTTCTGCTTATCGCTGCTACTGCCTATGGCTCCTGCAAGCTTCTAGGCTTTTATGGAGTATCTCTCGCAGCTTTGGGTATGCTTTCTAACCTTCCGATTTCTCTTGCTATCGATGCCTACGGACCTATTTCTGATAATGCTGGAGGAATTGCTGAAATGGCCTAAATGGGTCCTGAAGTCAGAAGTAGGACTGACGCTTTGGATGCTGCTGGCAACACAACTGCTGCAGTCGGAAAAGGTTTCGCTATCGGTAGTGCTGCACTCGTGGCTATTTCACTCTTTGGTGCCTTCCTTCACGCTTGTGGCTATGGAGATGTGGCTGCAACAATTTCCATTTTGGATCCTTTAGTCTTTGGGTGTCTAATTGTTGGTGCGATGGTTCCCTATGTGTTTTCTGCGATGACTATGAAGTCTGTGGGTAAGGCAGCCCTCGGAATGGTCGAAGAAGTAAGAAGACAGATCAGGATGAACCCTGGGATTTTGGATGGAACTGTATAACCTGACTACAAGGCTTGCATTCGGATTTCTACCAGAGCTTCGCTCATTGAAATGATCGCTCCTGGCCTGCTGGTAAAACCCTTACATTTATATATTCTAAAATAAACAATCTAGGTCATTCTCACTCCAGTTCTCCTCGGCATTGCTTTGGGCCCTCGAGCTCTCGCTGGCTTCTTGCCTGGTGCTATCGCATCTGGTCTCCAGATGGCTATTTCCGCAGCAAACACTGGTGGTGCATGGGATAATGCCAAGAAATACATCGAGGGTGGTTATATGAAGGACGAACTTGGGAACGTTGTCCAAAAGCGTTCGGACATCCACAAGGCAGCAGTCGTGGGAGACACAGTCGGCGACCCTTTAAAGGACACTTCAGGCCCTAGTCTGAACATTCTGATAAAGCTGATGGCCATTCTATCCCTGGTGTTTTCGCCTTTGTTCGTGAGACTGCATGGTTGACGACTACTAAACGTGATCAATAAAATGAGCAGTTCATCTGCAAAATCAAAATAGTTAAAAAATGTGCTTGGGCTAGGCTTAGAGATGGATAAGGATGTATCAGAGCTATGTAACTGACCGCCATCTACAAGTTTGTTTAGGTGGGTTATATCTGTTTCTTGGTCAGGCTTTTGTCGGAGTAACCATCTCAATTAGTTACCCATTTTTAATACCACATTTGCACCAATAAAACATTAAAGACCTTAACTCTTTCCCTATGAGCCTCGTTCAAAAGTCTTCATCAAATAAGCTCAAAAGCCCCAGGAAATCCAACGCTCTCCTTACTACTCAAAATGTCGACATACCAGCCACTATATCTATTGCCAATAACAATATCTCAGTCGCTATCCTGCTGATGGGCAAACCAGAAGAACGCAATAGCAATGTCAAACAGCTGGTTCTGGATCTTGAACCCCATTCCAAACTTATCAACATCTACGAGTACCTGCATGAAATAGACAAGCTCCCACATATCAATGTTTCTGCTTCCTTTACCAAGAATGGATCGCGCATTCCAGAGGGTTTCACAATAGGACAACTCGTGGGTATCGCGCCTCCACAACAGCCCAAAGGTACCGGAGGCAGTATAGCCGCATTCAGGTTGTTCTTATATGAGTAAAAACCATGCCTCGATGGAGACTCTTCAGTTTTAAACATCTTTGAAGGGTCCGCATCGAAATCAAAAGGCACAGCAACTAATCCTGCAAGTAATAATACTGCAAATACAATAGATAAGGGTACAAAACCTGAAGCCCCTGTGCTAATGAACGTTAAGATCGAGGAGAATAAGAATGTAGTACCAAAAACTCAGGAAAGGAATACAGTCACTTCAAGCACCGGAGTCCCGGATAATCAGAAAGAGAAGCAAGAAAAAGGCTGTTGCTGTACTATAATGTGACGGACACCACCATCAGTTAGAAATCCTAGCAACAATACAGCCATACATGCATATATTTATGCCACTTTTTAATGATTGATAGAGTTAGTTGACAGAAGAATGGAATCCTAATTAATTTGTAGAATTAATAAAAAACAAAAAACCTAGGAAAAGATATAATTTATTGTGTTTTGTGAAAGTGAGTGTCAATTAAAAAAACATAAAACCGGGTTCTTCCACATCACTAGCTATCAGCCCATCATCACCAGCACCAGGTTGCGTAGGTCTCCGATGGTTGGGCGGTTATACTTGTCCTTGTCCAGCATCAGTGCCAGGATTATCTCCAGCATCATGTACTCTGGGTTTCCTCGGAACTCATAGCATACTGCAAGTTTAAACACAATATAAAAGAGGTGGAGCTTACTCTAAGGAGAGAGAATTTATTCGGTAGTTTTAAAAAGGAGGGTTTTGTGCAGGATCAGATCGGTAATGATCCCCATATTCCATATGAGACTGGATTATGTGGGTTATTAGCCTCTCAAGATCTAAGGGGCGCAACAGAGATGATAACGAGTGGAGTTGGGGTCGAAAGGGGCGAACTCGAGCTAGAGATTCTCAGGGGATTGGGATAAGTAGTTGATGACATAGATGAAGGAAGGGTGAATCGACTGATAGACCGCCTGAGAGTCTAAGTATTCAACGTGATCGAGGAGTCTGAGGATGACGTAGGCGAGTTCTTTTTGGTGGCACTACTATTCGATGAATATTCTGAAAGAAAAGATAAGTTCGAAATAGAATCAGATATTTATGTAGGGGAGAAAATTGAGAAAATCAAACAACAAGTGGTGAGAAAATGAACACATATTAAGAAGAAGGGATAATCAGGAGATGTATTACTCCAGCTTGAACTTCTCGATGTTCACGGCTTCGCTTATGCTTGAATCCTTGCTAAATGTCTCGAGTCGTGACTCTTCATTCGCCTCGCTCTTCAGAACGGTAGAACTTGGTTCAACCACCATCGAAATTCGACGATCAAATTTTATCGACTCCGTATTTTTGATGCTACTAAAAGTACTGATGTTGGGGTTGGATCTTAGACTGACCGAACTCTTGAGAGCAGCAGCGGCCTTGGCACACTGTTTGTATTGCTAGTTCAGCTTCTTGAGATGGCAGTTTTCGAATTGCATCTACTTCAGCTTTTCGATATTCTTGGAAGTCAGCTCCTCTAACCCAACAATCTTGGACTCTTTGAGAGCAAGCAGCTAAGTAAGTTGAGGGATCTTCAGGGTCTCTAATTCCGAGACTTTAGCCTTTAAATCGCGTATTTCCTGTCTGTCCTGCTCACTGAATATCTACTGCACTTCACGGAATTCATGAGCCTGGACTAGCTTTTAGATTTACTGGAAATTGAAGAACTAAGTTCTTTTTTCCTCGTTATGTACTATTATTGTTTCTGGTTTCAGGAATCTGTCAACCAGCATAGCCAGGCTTTTCTTCTGGTCCTCGAGGATGCCCCGTAGTGCTGTAGCTTCGAGTGCACCTTTCAGCATTTTCTCCGCAGACTCCTTTTTGTTTTCTTCCTACATTGCTTTCTTGCTGGCTGTTTCGGCTACTGACTTCTCGTGTAATATTCTTTTTAGCGTCTCACTCTTTTAGTAATTCTAATTTTCCAACTCTTTGATGATCTTCTCGTAGCCTGCGATCAGTTCACGCATTTTGTCGTTCTGCTCTCTCAATTCTGACAATGTCGCTTGATTGTCTTGGTTCACCTGTAACAAGTTCACTAGTACCTTCCTAGCACTACTCATATCGATTTCACTCGATGTTGGCACATTCTAGAACTCTTCTGCTGAGTCGAGTATCTAGAGTTGCAGGGGATAGAGTTGTTCCTATTTATTGCTTTGGCTGCTGACCTTTCCAATGCTCTCAGATCGTTCAGACACAGTATTAGCGCAGTTGCGCGATACTGACTCGGTGTCTGCTTCGATAGGGTTCTATTTTAACCGATTCTAACTTCCCAGATAATCTACCTCTGTCCTTTTAAGTTTCTGAGTAGACTAATACAGTTTCTACTTGTGCTGGTTTCTTCTGGCAAAACTGCCCGGATTCTCGTCGGTTACCCTTCTTAGTAGTTTTTGAATATCCTCTTTTCTGGCTGAGTCTTTTCTGTTTAGGGATTCTTCGTACTCCTCTAGATGGGCTTTCAGAAGAGCATTGTGGGTATTCAGTTGGCGAACGTAGTTCTCATTAATGGCGCAAGTATTTTTGAAGGACTACAGAAGCTCATCTCTTTTAATTTCTTCCTGGCTCAAAAAGATTGAGGACTCTTCCCCATTGAAATCGTCAGAGGATTAGGCAGAAACCTGCACCTTGTCGGAGAATTACTTAGATTAACAACGTCTCAGAGGCTGTCTCGGAGGTTTGGACTCACCTGCGATGGATTTTTTGATATCGACAGGAATTTTACTGGGTGGTGTAATTCCGAACTTTGACCTTGCAGATTAAAAATCAGTAGGGCCAGTCTGAGTCACCCCCAATTTCTGGTTGTTATTCGAATTGCCTTCGATATTTTTATGGCTTTCTGAGGTCGCGTTAGATTCCTCGTAGGAACTGTTGATAATGTTGACGTCCAGAGGTTTTGGGCGTAACTTTTGGGAGCTTTGGTTCTAAGTGTAAGTGTGATTCGTTCGGGGTGATTTAAAACCATCATTAAGATAGTTCGTTCTCGCATACTTAGGAGAAGCCACTTCGTATGGGATGGGATGCGTGAAGGGCATGAGATTGTTTACAGGATAGGAAGGGGCAGGCTGTGGAACTAGGCAATAGTACATGGGGATTATGTTGGGAGCATAGGCTGGAACTGGGGAGTAGGGGTAAGCTGGTGGCGAATGGGGATAGAAGTGTGTAGGCGAGAGTGGACTAGGGAAGGAATGGGTGGGAGAACGTGGGGGGCTGTGGTGATAAGAGAGATGGGGGTGATTTTCCATTAGTGATGACTTTTGATGGAGAGAGGGAGTATACAAAAGTATGAAAAAAAGGGGGTATATATAAACTTTTAGAAAATGTAGGTATGTATATATTTTGTTTATGGAGTGCTAGACAGAGAACACTGATGCTTAAGAAGAACAATTAAGAAACTGTACTGTTTCGAACAGTCAGTGCCTAGTTCATAGATCGTTTTCCGAAGCCACACCTTATATATTCAGTGAACTATCTTTGATGGCTCGGCAAGTCAATAACCAAGTGGACAAGCTATGAGGATCGCCGTGAGACAAAGTCTGGATAAGTGATAATGAAATAAGAACCCTCCCCTGAACAGTAATTTATGTTAAAGACAGCCAATGAACATGGGGGTTTGTAGCTTCAATACGACTCCTCACAACAATATAACTTAGAGATGCAGATGGAGAGTCATTCAAAAAGTATATAAGGATATATATTTTGTGGGTTTTATATATGAATCAGGCATGCCTATATTTTTCCCTAAAAACAACTACCCTTGATGTATATCTTTTTTTGCGAAGGGTTTAAAAAATTAATGTTCTTTGTTTTCTTTGTTTCTGTTTTGAAGGGCATTCTTTCAACTTAATATTCGATCATTTATCCGTCTGGTCCCTCTACGGTTCTGGCTTCTTGTCGCGGCCTTTAGCCCTTCTCCGCTGCATCGTTACTTCCATTTTTCATGTATTATATGAAACTCCTCCCCCCTAATTCGACCATCGAATAATAAAGAGATATAAGTGCTCCTAAGCACACACCAAAACCCCTATTCGTTACATCGAAATTGTCTGGCATAACTCTCCTACGCCCCCCAAGTAATGGCTTATACACTGAGCAAAGAGTGGAATCATCTCCCAATTCGGGAAGGACTCAACGATCAGTTTTGAGTGTGATAGTGATAATGATATTAGACGAAGAAATCATAAAGTTAGGTTATAGAGGGAAACAAAAGTATGGAGTTATGGGGGTGTTTATTTTGGGTCGATAGAACGAAAATAAGGTGGTGGATCAGATCATGAGGGTGAGGATCATCATGATGACAGCGAGGGGGATGTAGGCAACGGTGGAGGAAAGGAGGTTGCCGACGACGGTGTCGGTGAGGTGGGCGGGGCTGTTGGCCAGGGCAGGGGTGAGGATGGCGAGGAGGACGAGCACGACGAGGAAGAGGTTCTGGTTCATGATTATTATGAGGGAGGGGACTGAGGTCGAGAAGGGTTTAAAAAATAAAATAATTGATTACAAGGGGATAGAGATGTAGGGCTTTATAAAAGGGGGTGTTTTTGGATATTGGGCGAGAGATATGTCGGAGACCCGAAGATAGGGGGCCATTGCTAAATGTACTATTAAGATTAAAGGATATTCGGATTTTATTATGAAGAGTGGGGGGGGCTTGGTCTACGCATTCCATTTCAGACCATTGCCAAAAAATAATGCATCCTAGCATAGCTTCTTGGATTTTTTAATAAAAGATATTGTTATTTTCCCTCCCCCTCTCTATCTCTTATCTTTCATCTCAATCTCCCCATCTCTGATACTGAATCACCATGCCTCATAAATCGTTACAGTTTTGCTACATTCGTAGTCTCAAGTATGTACACTATTCCATATACAGCTTAGTATTTCATTCATGGCGAGGCTTCATCAAGGCTCTGAGGTAGTCGATCTGTAAAATAGTCTATTCTGCTCTGGCACTGCAGGAAACAGTTTTCCTGTGCCGGAGTCAGAGAATTATTGTAGGTGAGACTCTTGTAGTCGAGGATCCTGCAGGCATCGAGACACATCGTTGCTAGGCGCACTCTGGCCCTGAGTGCGTTCTCTTTGACGTCGTCGAACTCGTTGTAGGGTCTAAACTCTTCACTCATTTTTATTGGAGTGTTTTTTCTGATTTTGAGTGCTAATTGTATAATATTGATTGTGTATTATAGGGAATGTTATACCTATATTTCTGCAGTTTTCTGATCCCCCATATCCTTGTCCACTTCTCAAAAGAAATGATTTGCAATCCACTGACTTCACCATCGAAACCCAAGTCTACCTAACAGACTTTTCAATATTAAAAATACCATTAGAGCTAGCATGTTACTACAATATGTCCAGGACCACTAGTTCGCCTTCAAATTTTATTCTGGGTTATTAGAAATTCATCTTATCATTGAAACAAATATCAGTTATGCTCACTTGCTTGCCTTACTTTTAGACCCAACTTCGATGGGGTTTTTGAAGAACTCAGTCGTGTGGCACTTCAATCCGTGTCGCGACGGGAAGTCGATTGGTTGTCTCCATCCGTACACTTGGGCGCTGGTCACAGGAGTCGAGTACTCCTCTCTAACATCGGCTCGGTTTTTAGAGTTGAAAAAATGATCCTTCTTGACTTTGGGGTCATATTCGTATGTGAGGTTATCCAGACTATCAAGATGGGACTTAACATTGCGGAGGATCGGGTTGGAATCCACCGATTTGTAAAGGGACAGGTAGGCAGTGTTTTGCAGAACTGGGACTCCGAAATGCTACAAAGTACTGTTTTTGCTGCCAGTTTTGGTGAGATGTTCTTATTTCTATAGGCAGAAGAATAACGGGGTGGTATTGGGTCTGTACGTGGATCTGCTGGACGTAGGCGAGGCTTTGCTGGTGTGTTTCTAGGGAGATACCGCGTCCTTGGGGTTGTTTTTTGGAGCCAGCTGCTTATTTGGGCATATCGAGGGTTCTGGTTGTAGAATCTGACCTATGAAGTAGTTTTTGATGATTTTCGGAAGATATTAGATTATAAAGTACGAAAGATCTTTCGTAAATTTATTCACCGTTGTGTTTTGTTCCTATTCTCATATAGGCTATGTAGGACGGGATTCAGCAAGTAGCCATCGCTCCCAATGTCGATATTTCTTTCGCCACTATTTTGGAGGCATCGGACGAGGCTGGGATTACCATCATGAAAAGTCAGGAATTAAATACTTTTGGTTAATAATCCACAAATAATAAAATAACTGGATTGAATCGATACAACCAAAGAAACAGGATAAACAGTGGACCACTAGAGATACATATGACACAGAGATCGGGAATGTGATGATTAATCCAGAGTCCAGTGATGGGTATTTTGAAACCTTTAGAGTCAGTCCGAACTAACGCATCGCTTTCTATCCACGGAATAGAAGACCGATTTATCTATAATATAGATGGCACTTCCCTTTTTTGGATTATAGAAATTTTTGTCGAATACGCCTAATCACTTGTCACCGCAGTGTTTTTTACTCACTTCATACCCTCCATGTCTACTAAAGAATTCGATGGCACTCCCAAGCCCGCACTCTCCCCCCATCACTCCTTCATCCTCAATTTCTCCAACTACATCAAGAACTTCTCGGACCCCTCAGAACATCGCATGTCCACCGAGGATTCCGAGGTCACGTCCTTCATCTACCAAAAAATACTCGTAACCATCTCCCCTCATCCATCCTTTACCCCATGCCTCCAGGCTCTAGAATTCGTGATCTGCATCTTCACAATCGTGTCTATCTTCATCTGCTTCTAGCTGACTACTGGATAAAACGAGTACCTGCCCTATGCCCGATGCAAATACTTATTGTCGATCTTCACAATCCTGACAAGTAATCCCCTTTTTTTTTAAAATCAGTCTTTGCCAATTTCCTGTAGACCAGATGCAAAATTCAATGGAACTTCTAAAAAAAGGATAGTTAGACCAGTTCTTTTAACGAGTACATCTGGTGGACTGGACAAAGCATCCTCATACTCCCTACTCCTTCCGTTTGGACGCCTGAATTGGACATAGAAATATTTGACTACACTACCAGCAACTATTTCACCATTTCTATTGACACCATACTTTCTCTTTACACCGTCTTCCGAGTGATCTACATCCTCAGGTTCCTGGTTCACGGTGAGTCGTACTACGGCAGCAGACCTGACCGACTTTCGCGAATCTATACTGTTCGATTTGGTACTTTCAATGCTATGAAGTATCTGATCAACGAAAAACCTTTCGGATCCTTTCTCATGGCCTACGTCATAACTACGATGGCACTGCCCCTAGGCCTCAAGCTAATGGAAGGGTAATATTCTCCCAATTTAAGTATTTTCGTAAATGCCTTAGAGGTTTGAACCCCGGTTTACAAAACTACCTTTCGTGTCTGTATTTTACCCTAATCTGCCAGTCGACAGTAGGGTACGGAGATATCTTGCCGATCACTCTCATCGGTCGACTCATCGCCTTGCTGATGGTATTTTCAGGGACAGTATTCTCGTCGTTAGTGCTCATCTTTGTGATCAAGAGCCTTGCCTTTACTTCTATGGAGGAAGACTCACATTACCGTAAAAAATCTTTCTTTTTTAATCCTTTATTGTCTCTAACATGCAGTCATGAACCAGCTCGAAATAAAGGATGAGATTCGGGGTGCCTTAGTACGCAGAATCGAGGAAGAGTGGAACTACATCAAGAGCAGAGGCACTAAGGCTGAATTGATGTCTAAGCGCCGCATTCTCAACAACTTCCGCATCTAGAACCGGCGTCTACTAAGATCCAATGCTTCTGAGCCTGCAAACCTGCGCAGATTAATTAACAAAAACTTCACATAGGTGATCAAAGAAGTGCAGTACACAAGGGACCAGCAACAACTGCTGCTCCAGTACTGTAACGTCATTGCAGGAAGCATCACGCAGATTGATAATAGCAAACTCAGCCGTAAACTGGGGAAGAGACATAATAGCAAGTTAGTCGCTGTTGAGGAGCAAATTGTGTCTCATCACAATCCTGCGGGCAAGGTTTGACTGCGATCTAAGGTATGGTGGCTCACGACTCAACCCAAAAAGAGTCTGCAGGAAAGCAATACAAGATATCAAATTTAATTTCAGAAAACGTGTAGTGGAAAAATGAAGGAATACTTTGAGGTAAGGACTTGGTGGATTTTTATGAGAACCCATAGTTATTTAAGTGTTTTGAATTAACCAGTAAACATAATAGACTTTCTAAAAATATTGAGTGACAGGGTGGGTAAGGATGAGTTGAGACTGATCATTAAGATTTCTTGAGGTACTTTCTGATAAAAGAGTCAAGCTTCTCCACCACGAAGTCTACTTCTTTCTCACGGAAATAGTGGTGTGCGATAATCCTCACGGGATAGTTCAGACTGTTGGGGACCGACAACAGGATCTTGTGTTCTTTGAGGTAGTTCCTCAGATCTTCTGGTTTCAGATCAGACTCTACGTTGACTATCTTGAAGAAAACAATTGAAATATCCACTGGAGTCACTATCTAGGCCCATCCGAGTTTGACGATCTTCTCTTGGAATAGTTTCGCCATCTGGTTATCCGTACCTACATGCTTAGTCATTTCTTTCAGGGCAATAATTCCTGGACCGGCCATGACTCCGACCTGTCGCATTCCTCCACCAAGCATCTTTCTGTTTCTTCTGAACTTCTCGATAAAGTCCTTTGGTCCTGCTACAATTGATCCTGCAGGAGCACATAGTCCTTTGCTTAAACACACCATCACAGTGTCTGTATACTTCGTTACTTCCTTCGGGTCAACTCCCAAGGCACTGCAACCGTTGAACAGCCTCGCACCATCCATGTGTACCCTGAGCCCTTTCTCTTTGGCTATTGAGTACAGCTAGGCAAGAGTTTCTAGATTATACACACGGCCCAACGCTGTTGGAAACTCGACTTCCAGGAGAGAAGTATATGGAGTATGCAAGGAGTCTTTCTCTGTTTTGATGTTAGCACGCACTTTGGCTGGCTCCAGCAGGCCTCCTTATGTTCTGATAGTCCTCGTCAACATGCGACAGAACCTGCCCAGAGATCCATTCTCATATTGGACCATGTGTGCCTCATCAGCCAGAATAATTTCTTCTCCAGGATGCCCATGTGTGAGCGCCGAGCAGAGATTTCCGAAGACTCCAGTAGGAACAAGGCAGGCTGCCTACTTGCCGAGCATCTAGGCTGCGAGTGCTTCAAGTTAATTAGCAGTAGGGTCGTCGGCATAGACATCATCTCCTAAAGGGACGGTGAGTATGGCTTGCCTCATAGCCTGGATAGGATGGGTGACGGTGTCGGACCTGAGATCAATGTATTCCATGTATAGAGTTGTGATTGGATATTAATTGAATGACTAGATTCGCGTGAATTATGTAGAGTATCTACGAAAGATAGTGAAATGGATTGGGTTCCAGAGTGAGTGAGTCTAGACTAGCCCTTTTAAAGTTCCCTTTTAGGACATCCCCGTGTGGAGTGTGGAACACATATAAAATTTATTGGATGTCCTCTCTTTTCTTTTCCACAAATACCCTTTTTTGTCCTTTATCTAATTACAGATGATCAAGCATCTATTGTTTTACATATTCTTATTATTTTTTGCTAATCCGCACCCGACCGCCAATGTCCGTAAGTACCAACGACCCGACAGACACAGATTCTGACTCCGACATCTCCAAGGAGGTCAAACAGCGCATGCAGGAGTTCTCCCTCACGACTCGCTCCCAACTCTAGCAAACACATAAAAAGGCAAACAAGAATCATGCACTCGACTTTGATATTCTCAACACCCCGCCTAAAAAAGACAGACCTGCAGGCAAATAATCCTCTCTGGAGAAGAAGAACATGAAGATCCGCTATGTGGAGGTAGAAACCCCCGTGAAGGAGTTCACGTTCATGAATCTACTCTTGGTGCTTACGCTGATGATCGGAACTGTGGTCCTCTACAGCGACTACAACGCTAAAATGGCTAGGCTGGAGGGCAACATCATCCATTAGATCAAGAAGTGCGAGGATGACTTCTACATCAATCAGTAACCCTATCAAAATTAATAGTATTCCTATTTTTGGATTTATAGTTGTGAGCAACCTGTGAAGGGACTGCGATAATTTTGCTACTCCAAGGACATGTGCCGAAGGAGGAGTGTGGAGGAGGAGCTGCGTAGAGCGACTATGAGTGCAGGGATACTGGGAGAGACTGTGAAGGAGTTTTTGGAGGGACTAGGGATCAAAGGTATTGTGGCTCTGTTGATGGTGTATCGCTGTGTGAGCTGGACGAGGCCGCGTCGGACGGAGAAAAGAAGGGAATTTTACTAATACGAATGATGGCTACTAGCTAATTAACGCTGCATGACTTTGCGGGGGAATGACCCCCCAAACCTACTACTTTATTGCGAATAATCTTTGTTCAACTCCGTACTGCTTATCTTTGGAATATATGTATTCCTTCGCATGAGTGGGGGTCGTGGCTAAATGATGAATATATTATGGATATTAAATTGGATAAAAATAATTGAATATTTATAATAGTTCAAAATATATCACAAATTACTATATACATAAGCAACCACAACAATGGGAAGAAGACCCGCCAGGTGCTACAGGTTCTGCAGAGGCAAGCCCTACCCCAAGTCCAGATACAACAGAGGTGTCCCCGACTCCAAGATCAGGATCTATGACGTCGGACGCAAGAGAGCCCCTTGCGAAATGTTCCCCTTCTGCCTTCATATCGTCTCCGGAGAACTCGAACAGATTTCTTCTGAGTCCCTTGAAGCCGCCAGAGTCGCTGCCAACAAATATCTCACCAAGACTGTCGGCAAGGATAACTTCCACATGAGATGCAGAGTCCACCCCTGGCACTGCCTCAGAATCAACAAGATGCTCTCATGCGCAGGTGCTGATAGACTCCAGACCGGTATGAGAGGTGCCTTCGGTAAACCCATCGGAAAGGTCGCCCGTGTCAAGATCGGATCCATCCTCTACTCCGTCAGAGTCAAGGAGGGTGATGTCAAGAAGGCCATTGAAGCTTTCAGAAGAGCCAAGAACAAATTCGCCGGCAGGTACCAATTCCATTATAACCCATCGTAGACAAAAGATCGTGCTTTCTAACAAGTGGGGTTTCACCAGCCTCACCAGACTGGAGTACCAGACCAAACTGGCCGAGGGAAGCATCATCCCCGACGGAGTCAACTGCAAGGTCGTCGCCAAGAAGGGTCCTCTTGCCAAGTCCCCCCTGTTCCAGGCCTTGTCCAAGAAATGATCAACTTGTTCAGCACACTCAATATTTAAATCCCATTCGCCCCCCAACGATTTATCTTGGTTCTTAGGCAATGCATATAGTTGTTATTATAGCATAGCAGAGGGTTTGACTAGGGAGCCGGTCACAGTTTGGTCCTTGGATATCGGCTGCAGCTTAAAATTACACTCCTGACATCATCATCTATCGATCTATCTTTACTAACACACTGTTTTTCTAGAATCAATAAATGTGTTATAGCTGTGAAAAAGTGAGACTCAGAATATGTACAGGATGGTCTGAAAAGCATTAGACACAGGGAGTTATCAACTATTAGAATCATCATCATTTAGGCAGTCCTGGGCTCTCCAACTCCGTGTCTTTGGGCACGATGGGCTTAATTTCGTGGGTCTCTTTGTTCTGGCTGTCCAACATCATTTTCTTTTTGTGCAGGAAATTGCCCCATGGTGAAGTAACCTAAAATCGTTTCAAACATTTCACACATCAATCAACTAATGGAAGGTACCTCGTCGATCTCATTCACTTTAGGAGGGAAGAAAATAGGGGCCCTGACTCCCCCTTTCTGGGGAACAGCAGTGGTAGGGGGCTGTTTCTGTGCCAACTCATTTAGATTTTTAGCGAACTCATTGGGGTCTTTGGACACCGCGTATTTCTCGAGAATCTGGAAGATCTGCTGTTGGTCGAAATTCGTATGTTCTAGAACACATGAGTAGGAATCATGATGATGATGTTATCGGGCAGGCAATTACATAGAAGTGCAGTCTTCTCGTGTTCGGTGATTATCTTCTTGTCGTAGAGCTCGTTAATCATTTGGGCGAGGGGTAGGGGGTTCATGGCTGGACGGGACAGTGTTGAATTGTGTGTGGTTGACCAAAAAATAGTTGTCTATATAATTTGTTTTTTGGATGACTATAAAATATATATATATATACTCATCAAGATTGGTATTTATGGGGTAAGCTTTTAAAGTTCTTATTGATTTTTTTTGCTTTTGCATTATATGTATTGCCAATAATTGAGGATAAGGTGGGGTATGGTAAATAGCCCAATTAATTCTGTCCTGTTCAGAAAGAGGAATATCTATGCGTCTGATGAAATCCGGAATTATCGAACGAGTCCATCATCATTTCTCGATATCCTGGGGCGATTCGATCGGAGGAACCACATTCTTAGGTTCGCATATGGAGGCTACGTCGATCAGGATAGGCTTTACCCTTTTCTTCCATTCCTCGTAGTTGCACTCCGTCGACTTCTTCTCGCACAAGTATACATACTTGCCGTTGTATCGGATCCGGATCACGTTTTCCTTAGTGTCGTCTTTCTGGTGCAGTTCAAAAATCATTGATGCTGCGAACTCCGGACCCACCTCGCAGTTCAGGGCAGTCGTGCGATTGAACCTATAAAGCTCTTCGATACACTCGTAGGAAGTAATGTTGAGGTTAGTAAGCATAGGGTAGATATCAGTATCATGTCCGGAAAGGAAAGTCCACTTGAGAGGGTTGGAAGGGTCTTTGATTCTGTTGTCATAAGTGTTCATAATGATGTTGAGCTTATTCGTGGCAATGGCTCTGCCCAAACTCTTGCCCAGCTTCAGAGAATATGTAAAGTAGACGAGGTGTCGCATGTTCTCGAAGTCTGTGTCAGATAATTCAGCAGGGAAGGGTCTGTTTAAGTATTTGTCTACAATTAGGGTATCGAAGAGGTCGCTCATATTCACCACGTTCAGGGGAGTCGTAAGGTTGAAAATCTTCACTAGCCTACCGAGTAGAGGACCATAGCGCAGGTTCATCTATTAAATAGTCGCATTCTCTGATTTAACGTTCTTAGCTTGTTCTTCTTGCCTTCTTTCGCATTACTTCATGAGTCCATCGACTTTGATCGGAAATACCTCTCGACCTCCTGGCAGTGCAAACGATGAACCCTTGAGAGTATCCTCTTTATAGGTATATGGTGCCACCAGAAGAGATTCATTAATGTCTGCAGGAATCTGACGACCAGTGCCCAGAGGATAAACGCCATTAAGTTGACAGATTCCACTATCTATGGCCCGAGGGGCTCTCGTGGACATGATAGTAACCTGACTGTGGTTGTATGAAGGACTAAGGAAGTTGAGAGTGTCAATGTATTATTTTCTGATGATCTGACCCAGGTTGTAATGCTGCCTCATTCCCACAGGCGTGAGTTCACCCCAAATATAGCGAGTGGAGTTGCCATCGTAGTACTCGTTGAGATGATAGCGTGATCCATGGCGGGTAAGGCTGACTACTTGCAACAGTTTAGTAGCAATGAGGTGGACAAGGAGTGCAACTAGTAGAGTTTTGTACATCTGCAGCACAATTAGAGTAAATAAATAAACAGAATTAAAGTTTTGTTAATAGTCTTGATTGATGATTTTTTACAAAATAGCGTGGAAAATACATATATGTTGTGAGTAGTGGCAGCAAAAGAATCACCTGGTTTTGGACTTCATGAACCTTTTAGCAGCTACCTTGTCTTAGTAACTGACTTTGTGGCGATCGAATAGCTCCAGCGTGGGTATGGCCGCCAGCACTCGGTACTTGTAGTTTGGTTCTTCCGCAATCGGGTTATCGAACAGATCTAGAGGTATAAACAATGGGGGTTTAGTGATTTCAGATAACCTAATTTATGCTTACCTAGATGCTTGAGGCTTGTCAGTGTTTTGAGAATAGCCAGAATCGATTCCAAATCACGTAGTTCGTTATCGTACAAGACCAGGGTCTCGAGATGCCTGAGTTTCTCGACTACGCCTTTGATGCTGTTGATCCTATTGGTCTCCGCGTACAAGTGCTTGATCCTGAAGTTATCCTCGAGCCCCTAGAGGTTGCGCAATTTGTTATGGTTGAGCCAGACTGTCTCAAGATTTTCAAAGATTTTGAAGTTGACAAGAAGTTCTGCCTCTCTGTTGCCGAGATGAACTTCTTTGGTTTATTTGGCATATTTCTGATTCTTGACAGGGACTGCTTCCCAAGGATCTGCATGTTTCTGGGCTTTGATTCTGGAGGACAGGGAGAGTAGGCTATTGAGGGTGTGGTCCATAGATTGACTATTAGTGGCTGATTAAATTTGTAGTGCTAAGGCAGAGGGGGGGAAGAGAATGTGTGCACTTCTGTTATCTGTTATATATTTATTGATCTATCCTTTGTTTTTTTATTATTTTTATTTACATGTATTATTTGAGGGTTTGGTCTGTCTTCCATTCGAAGTAAAATAAAAGAAGAAGAAACAGCAAAGGGAATTTGTGGGGGGGACTACGATATGATTGCATTACATCATTATGTTGTGTATACACATTTTGTTTCATGTTTTAAGTCTTCACATCTTCCTCTTCGGCAGAGGGTCTGTACTGGGTCTGCCGAATATCTGGAACTGGCCCTTCAGTATCTGGTTCGCTGATACTATAGGCTCTACGTCCATCTTCTGGACACCAGATAAACCTCCAGAACCCATTATGCCTACATCTCTTATACTCTTTGTTTCTCTGCTAACTTCACTATTCGATCTTTCTGCGTTATGTGCAGTTTACTTGGATTGATTGGGCAATGATTGCTAGTTGTTTATACGTAGCGTTGTGAATGATTTCGGCTCAGCGTTGAAAGCTTGAGTTGGCACTATCGGAGGATTGTCTTTTTTAGAAAGATTCTACGTTGTAGGTCTGGGGTTGTCCTTATACTGATGCTCTTTAGGGTTACGATACTGATCGAGTTTCGGAACAGACACACTACTAGAGACAGACTTAGAGCGTACTGACTACTCTCTCGCCATTTACCTCGCCTTCTGCATAGCTTACTCTAGCAATCGCATTTTAGTTTCCCTTTCCCTCTTTCCATGGGTCTCGAAGAAACTCTCCAAGATAACCTCGAGATCATCGAATCCCTCTTTCTCCTACATCACATTCTTCGCCCATCCCGAGATATTTCCCTTCAAATATGGCGTAGTCGAATATCTCACATCAAGCAAGAAAACCACACCATAATCAGATTGATGCCTGATCACTCTGCCAATACCTTGGTTCACAGCTCTGATCGTCTGTTAGTTATACCATTGCGATCCATCTGGGTATTTCTTAGATCGATCATTCTTTTCCAGGTTCATTTTCATTTGATCCACGTACCTTTTCTTTTATTGGACTGTAGGCTCAGTAACCGGAGGGTAAGGAACGCCAACCACTATGACTCCTCGGCACATTTAATCCGAGAAATCGATACCCTCAGAAAGCTTACCCCTTTGCACTGCGAATATCATAGCTCCTTTCTTTGTGGATGAGGCCTTCTTGAATTATTCCAAGGTTTTCTTAAAAGCAGCTTGGTTAGTGGGTTCAAAAAAGATATCCTTATGCTTTTCTAGCTCCTGCATGCTTCTATCTTTCCTAAGATAGTCCCTCACTTTGTTCATGATACTGTAAGAAGAGAAAATGACCAAAATCCCACTAGGTATTCTTCGTGCAAAGATGATCAGAGCATGGCCTAGGTCTTCGAACATGAGTTTGTTGTCAGAGTTATCATATGTGAACTTGAACTCTTTGTGATGCTTGGGGCCACTTTTGATGATATTGACGATGAGTTGGTCATTACCGATAACGTGTTTATTGGACAGAGTATGTTTAATAGGTATGCGCAGGTCGTTTTCCCAGGAAGCCAGAGGGGACAGGGTACCTGACGTTATGATGATTGCGTAGGGGTTTTCTTTCATGATCCTCTTTATGCCGATGGAAGGGTCTAGACACAGAATTTTAATGTTGAGGGAATGACCGATGGAGTAGAGGTGGAGTCGATAATGGTTGACATAATTATTTTCCCATTCAGCTTTCTTCTCTTGATAGCTTTCTATTATGCGTCGGGTCGTACCGAAGACCTATGCTATTTTGGTGAGAACATTCGCAGGACTATTCAGTTTATCCATATATGTAAAGGCTTGAATCCCTATTTCCTCGTATTTCCGCAGCCTCTAAACTAGCAGTTTAACTCCATCAACCATATTCTTTGTCGCCTCGTTCCCCAAGACAAATCTGACAAGAAGCTTGACGAATTAGCTAGATTCTTTAATCACTCCATCACTGTTGCGATTGAGGATGAATTATTGATTGAACTCGACCATCATCTGCTGCATCACATTGAATCCTGTCATCAACTCTTTGGCGTTAATAGTCTCAGCAAAACCATCTCCTAAGCGAATAGAGGTTTTCATAAAGTCCTCAAGGTAGTAGACTGCTGTGTCGATCATTTCGGTGGAGATGGGGTGGGACTGCCCTTCACAGGAAGCAGAGCAGAGGTTATGACCTTCGTCGAAGATGATAATTGAGTTCTTGACTTCCTAAACGTAGTTAGGGAGGGAGTACTCATCCAGCAAGTAATTGTAGGGCATGAAGATGATGTCTGCAGTTTATCTAGTAGTGGGAGACTTCGCCAGAAAGAAAGGACAGAAACCGATCTGCTTTGCCCTGGTCTTTATCTCATCAAGATCTCGGACGACTGGCGGATATTCATTGCTCAAGACCTTCGAAAATTTTTCCGTCTAAAATATATAGGTAAATTTTAAAGGAGTGGGGGTTATAGTCGATCAGATAATGATGTTACATGCACATAAAAGTGGCAGGGCCCGCCCACATTGTCTAGGCCCCTGATTTTCTTCAAACAACTCTGTTCAAGCGCTCCTCCGTTCATAGACATAGTCAATACCGGGTGTACACAAGAGTGGTCTCGCGAAGAAGCCACCACTACTCGAGGAGTGAAATAGGTTGTTTTAAGTTCTTTGATTGCTTGTTTGAGCTGCAGGTGGGTTCGGGATAAATATATAATTTTGATTGGTCCTTTCATGGTTTATCGGTACTTCTACCTCTTCTCCTTCAGCCATGTGAGGGTGCCTACGAGCAGACTGAGGGTTTTGCCGGTACCAGTCGGAGACTCGAGTAAAGCATTATGACACTCCTTGTCTTCTAAGCACTCTAATATCTGTTGCGAGCCAGAGGAACCTCTAGACAGAGAATATGATGGATTTATGTACCTTTTTGATAAAGTCAATCTGAACGGAGTATGGATTTTTTGGGAAGTAGACTGGAAAAGTGATGTTATTAATAGTTATCTCTGTGAGAGTTTGGGATTTGAGAATCTCGCGGTTGCAGGGTATTTATTGGGGTTTGGTTTCTAGGGCGAGGGATTTTTTGGGGTTAGACGCTTGCATTTTGTAGGACTCAAATATTTGTAATTGATGCCAATTTTATAGGATTGACACAACAAAAAATAATATAGCAAAAATGCTGTATGTGGAATTGGTGATATATTGATCCCTGAAGCTAAGAGGAAAGGTCTCGTCTTTTGTGAGGGTGTATTCGTGAGTTGCTGCTGTATTCAGCTCCATAAGAGGAAAGACAAGAATTTTAATCTGGCTCTGACATCAAGCGGAATCTGAAGCCGAGCTCAATAATAGAAAGAAAAAGAATGGGTGGGAAATTGTGACTAAAAATGGAGCCAAAATTAAGTTTACTTTACTTTTCTTTATTTAATCAACTAACACTTTGTCTCCTGCTATATCACAAATTCCCACTCAAATTCACTCCCTGAATTAACTCATAGTCAATATTCAAAACATTCATGAGCAGATTGTCCAAACTCGGAATACAGGGAGTCCGTTCATACTCCTCAGAAAAAATGGTTGGGGTTGGGGTTGGGGTTGGGGTTGGGGTTGGGGTTGGGGTTGGGGTTGGGGTTGGGGTTGGGGTTGGGGTTGGGGTTGGGGTTGGGGTTGGGGTTGGGGTTGGGGTTGGGGTTGGGGTTGGGGTTGGGGTTGGGGTTGGGGGGGTTGGGGTTGGGGTTGGGGTTGGGGTTGGGGTTGGGGTTGGGGTTGGGGTTGGGGTTGGGG
>JAKZAN010000179.1:0-81712 GCA_023053545.1 Lepidurus packardi
ACGGACTGAATTAATTCCTTACGGACTAAATTAATTCCTTACGGACTGAATTAATTCCTTACGGACTGAATTAATTCCTTACGGACTGAATTAATTTATTACGGACTGAATTAATTCCTTACGGACTGAATCAATTCATTACGGTCTTAATTAATCCATTAGAAACTGAATTCATTCCTTACGGACTGAATTAATTCATTACGGACTGAATTAATTCATTACGGACTTAATTAATCCATTAGAAACTGAATTCATTCCTTACAGACTGAATTAATTCTTTAGGATTGATTGAATTCCATACTTACTGAATTAATTCCTTAAGATTGAATAAATTCTTTAGGATTTATTGAATTCCTTACTTACTGAATTAATTCCTTACGTACTTAATTAATTCCTTACGGACTGAATTAATTCCTTACGGATTGATTGAATTCCTTTCTTACTGAATTAATTCCTTACGGACAGAATTAATTCCTTACGGAATGAATTAATTTCTTTACGGCCTGATATGATTCCTTACGGACTGAATTAATTCTTTAGGATTGATTGAATTCCTTTCTTACTGAATTAATTCCTTACGGACTGAATTAATTCCTTACGGACTAAATTAATTCCTTACGGACTGAATTAATTCCTTACGGACTGAATTAATTCCTTACGGACTGAATTAATTTATTACGGACTGAATTAATTCCTTACGGACTGAATCAATTCATTACGGACTTAATTAATCCATTAGAAACTGAATTCATTCCTTACGGACTGAATTAATTCATTACGGACTTAATTAATCCATTAGAAACTGAATTCATTCCTTACGGACTGAATTAATTCTTTAGGATTGATAGAATTCCATACTTACTGAATTAATTCCTTAAGATTGAATAAATTCTTTTAGGATTTATTGAATTCTTTACTTACTGAATTAATTCCTTACGTACTTAATTAATTCCTTACGGACTGAATTAATTCCTTACGGATTGATTGAATTCCTTTCTTACTGAATTAATTCCTTACGGACAGAATTAATTCCTTACGGAATGAATTAATTTCTTTACGGCCTGATATGATTCCTTACGGACTGAATTAATTCTTTAGGATTGATTGAATTCCTTTCTTACTGAATTAATTCCTTACGGACTGAATTAATTCCTTTCAGACTGAATTAATTCCTTACAGACTGAATTAATTCCTTACGGACTGAATTAATTCCTTACGGACTAAATTAATTCCTTACGGACTGAATTAATTCCTTACGGACTGAATTAATTCCTTACGGACTGAATTAATTTATTACGGACTGAAAGAATTCATTACGGACTTAATTAATCCATTAGAAACTGAATTCATTCCTTACGGACTGAATTAATTCTTTAGGATTGATTGAATTTCATACCTACTGAATTAATTCCTTAAGATTGAATTAATTCTTTAGAATTTATTGAATTCCTTACTTACTGAATTAATTCCTTACGTACTTAATTAATTCCTTACGGACTGAATTAATTCCTTACGGATTGATTGAATTCCTTTCTTACTGAAATAATTCTTTACGGACAGAATTAATTCCTTACGGAATGAATTAATTTCTTTACGGCCTGATATGATTCCTTACGGACTGAATTAATTCTTTAGGATTGATTGAATTCCTTTCTTACTGAATTAATTCCTTACGGACTGAATTAATTCCTTTCAGACTGAATTAATTCCTTACAGACTGAATTAATTCCTTACGGATTGAATTAATTCCTTACGGACTAAATTAATTCCTTACGGACTGAATAAATTCCTTACGGACTGAATTAATTCCTTACGGACTGAATTAATTTATTACGGACTGAATTAATTCCTTACGGACTGAATCAATTCATTACGGACTTAATTAATCCATTAGAAACTGAATTCATTCCTTACGGACTGAATTAATTCATTACAGACTTAATTAATCCATTAGAAACTGAATTCATTCCTTACGGACTGAATTAATTCTTTAGGATTGATTGAATTCCATACTTACTGAATTAATTCCTTAAGATTGAATAAATTCTTTAGGATTTATTGAATTCCTTACTTACTGAATTAATTCCTTACGTACTTAATTAATTCCTTACGGACTGAATTAATTCCTTACGGATTGATTGAATTCCTTTCTTACTGAATTAATTCCTTACGGACAGAATTAATTCCTTACGGAATGAATTAATTCCTTTACGGCCTGATATGATTCCTTACGGACTGAATTAATTCTTTAGGATTGATTGAATTCCTTTCTTACTGAATTAATTCCTTTCGGACTGAATTAATTCCTTACTTACTGAATTAATTCCTTACATACTGAATTAATTCCTTACGGACTGAATTAATTCCTTACGGACTAAATTAATTCCTTACGGACTGAACTAATTCCTAACGGACTGAATTAATTCCTTACGGACTGAATTAATTTATTACGGACTGAATTAATTCCTTTCTTACTGAAATAATTCTTTACGGACAGAATTAATTCCTTACGGAATGAATTAATTTCTTTACGGCCTGATATGATTCCTTACGGACTGAATTAATTCTTTAGGATTGATTGAATTCCTTTCTTACTGAATTAATTCCTTACGGACTGAATTAATTCCTTTCAGACTGAATTAATTCCTTACAGACTGAATTAATTCCTTACGGATTGAATTAATTCCTTACGGACTAAATTAATTTCCTTACGGACTGAATAAATTCCTTACGGACTGAATTAATTCCTTACGGACTGAATTAATTTATTACGGACTGAATTAATTCCTTACGGACTGAATCAATTCATTACGGACTTAATTAATCCATTAGAAACTGAATTCATTCCTTACGGACTGAATTAATTCATTACGGACTTAATTAATCCATTAGAAACTGAATTCATTCCTTACGGACTGAATTAATTCTTTAGGATTGATTGAATTCCATACTTACTGAATTAATTCCTTAAGATTGAATAAATTCTTTAGGATTTATTGAATTCCTTACTTACTGAATTAATTCCTTACGTACTTAATTAATTCCTTACGGACTGAATTAATTCCTTACGGATTGATTGAATTCCTTTCTTACTGAATTAATTCCTTACGGACAGAATTAATTCCTTACGGAAATGAATTAATTCCTTTACGGCCTGATATGATTCCTTACGGACTGAATTAATTCTTTAGGATTGATTGAATTCCTTTCTTACTGAATTAATTCCTTTCGGACTGAATTAATTCCTTACTTACTGAATTAATTCCTTACATACTGAATTAATTCCTTACGGACTGAATTAATTCCTTACGGACTAAATTAATTCCTTACGGACTGAACTAATTCCTAACGGACTGAATTAATTCCTTACGGACTGAATTAATTTATTACGGACTGAATTAATTCCTTACGGACTGAATCAATTCATTACGGACTTAATTAATCCATTAGAAACTGAATTCATTCCTTACGGACTGAATTAATTCATTACGGACTTAATTAATCCATTAGAAACTGATTTCATTCCTTACGGACTGAATTAATTCATTACGGACTTAATTAATCCATTAGAAACTGAATTCATTCCTTACCTGCAGAATTAATTCCTTACGGACTGAATTAATTCATTACGTACTTAAGTAATCCATTAGAAACTGAATTCATTCCTTACGGACTGAATTAATTCCTTACGGACTGAATTAATTCCTTACGGACTGAATTAATTCTTTAGGATTGATTGAATTTCTTACTTACTGATTTAATTCCTTACTGACTGAATTAATTCCTTACGGAATGGATTAATTCCTTACGGACTAAATTAATTCCTAACGGATTGAATTAATTCCTTACGGATTGAATTAATTCCTTACGGATTGAATTAATTCTTTAGGATTAATTGAATTCCTTACTTACTGAATTAATTCCTTATGTACTTAATTAATTCCTTACGGAATAAATTAATTCCTTACGTACTTAATTAATTCCTTACGGACTAAATTAATTCCTTACGGACTGAATTAATTCCTTAGGGATTGAATTAATTCTTTAGGATTGATTGAATTCCTTTCTTACTGAATTAATTCCTTACTTACTGAATTAATTCCTTACGGACTGAATTAATTCCTTACGGACTGAATTAATTCCTTACGGACTGAATTAATTCCTTACGGACTGAATTAATTCCTTAAGATTGAATAATTCTTTAGGATTTATTGAATTCCTTACTTACTGAATTAATTCCTTACGTACTTAATTAATTCCTTACGGACTGAATTAATGCCTTACGGATTGATTGAATTCCTTTCTTACTGAATTAATTCCTTACGGACAGAATTAATTCCTTACGGAATGAATTAATTTCTTTACGGCCTGATATGATTCCTTACGGACTGAATTAATTCTTTAGGATTGATTGAATTCCTTTCTTACTGAATTAATTCCTTACGGACTGAATTAATTCCTTTCAGACTGAATTAATTCCTTACGGACTAAATTAATCCCTTACGGACTGAATTAATTCCTTACGGACTGAATTAATTCTTTACGGACTGAATTAATTTATTACGGACTGAATTAATTCCTTACGGACTGAATCAATTCATTACGGACTTAATTAATCCATTAGAAACTGAATTCATTCCTTACGGACTGAATTAATTCATTACGGACTTAATTAATCCATTAGAAACTGAATTCATTCCTTACGGACTGAATTAATTCATTACGGACTTAATTAATCCATTAGAAACTGAATTCATTCCTTACCTGCAGAATTAATTCCTTACGGACTGAATTAATTCTTTAGGATTGATTGAATTCCATACTTACTGAATTAATTCCTTACGTACTTAATTAATTCCTTATTGATTGAATTAATTCCTTACGGATTGATTGAATTCCTTTCTTACTGAATTAATTCCTTACGGACAGAATTAATTCCTTACGGAATGAATTAATTTCTTTACGGCCTGATGTAATTCCTTACGGACTGAATTAATTCTTTAGGATTGTTTGAATTCCTTTCTTACTGAACTAATTCCTTACGGACTGAATTAATTCCTTTCAGACTGAATTAATTCCTTACGTACTTAATTAATTCCTTACGGACTGAATTAATTACTTAGGATTGATTGAATTACTTACTTACTGAATTAATTCCTTACCGATTTAGTTAATTCCTTACGGACTGAATTAATTCCTTACGGACTGAATCAATTCATTACGGACTTAATTAATCCATTAAAAACTGAATTCGTTCCTTACGGACTGAATTAATTCATTACGGACTTAATTATTCCATTAGAAACTGAATTCATTCCTTACCTGCAGAATTAATTCCTTACGGACTGAATTAATTCATTACGTACTTAAGTAATCCATTAGAAACTGAATTCATTCCTTACGGACTGAATTAATTCCTTACGGACTGAATTAATTCTTTAGGATTGATTGAATTTCTTACTTACTGATTTAATTCCTTACTGACTGAATTAATTCCTTACGGAATGGATTAATTCCTTACGGACTAAATTAATTCCTAACGGATTGAATTAATTCCTTACGGATTGAATTAATTCCTTACGGATTGAATTAATTCTTTAGGATTAATTGAATTCCTTACTTACTGAATTAATTCCTTATGTACTTAATTAATTCCTTACGGAATAAATTAATTCCTTACGTACTTAATTAAATCCTTACGGACTAAATTAATTCCTTACGGACTGAATTAATTCCTTAGGGACTGAATTAATTCTTTAGGATTGATTGAATTCCTTTCTTACTGAATTAATTCCTTACTTACTGAATTAATTCCTTACATACTGAATTAATTCCTTACGGATTGAATTAATTCCTTACGGACTGAATTAATTCCTTACGGACTGAATTAATTCCTTACGGACTGAATTAATTCCTTACGGACTGAATTAATTCCTTACGGACTGAATTAATTCCTTAAGATTGAATTAATTCTTTAGGATTTATTGAATTCCTTACTTACTGAATTAATTCCTTACGTACTTAATTAATTCCTAACGGACTGAATTAATTCATTACGTACTTAATTAATTCCTTACGGACTAAATTAATTCCTTACGGACTGAATTAATTCCTTAGGGATTGAATTAATTCTTTAGGATTGATTGAATTCCTTTCTTACTGAATTAATTCCTTACTTACTGAATTAATTCCTTACGGACTGAATTAATTCCTTACGGACTGAATTAATTCCTTACGGACTGAATTAATTCCTTACGGACTGAATTAATTCCTTAAGATTGAATAATTCTTTAGGATTTATTGAATTCCTTACTTACTGAATTAATTCCTTACGTACTTAATTAATTCCTTACGGACTGAATTAATGCCTTACGGATTGATTGAATTCCTTTCTTACTGAATTAATTCCTTACGGACAGAATTAATTCCTTACGGAATGAATTAATTTCTTTACGGCCTGATATGATTCCTTACGGACTGAATTAATTCTTTAGGATTGATTGAATTCCTTTCTTACTGTATTAATTCCTTACGGACTGAATTAATTCCTTTCAGACTGAATTAATTCCTTACAGACTGAATTAATTCCTTACGGACTAAATTAATCCCTTACGGACTGAATTAATTCCTTACGGACTGAATTAATTCTTTACGGACTGAATTAATTTATTACGGACTGAATTAATTCCTTACGGACTGAATCAATTCATTACGGACTTAATTAATCCATTAGAAACTGAATTCATTCCTTACGGACTGAATTAATTCATTACGGACTTAATTAATCCATTAGAAACTGAATTCATTCCTTACGGACTGAATTAATTCATTACGGACTTAATTAATCCATTAGAAACTGAATTCATTCCTTACCTGCAGAATTAATTCCTTACGGACTGAATTAATTCTTTAGGATTGATTGAATTCCATACTTACTGAATTAATTCCTTACGTACTTAATTAATTCCTTATTGATTGAATTAATTCCTTACGGATTGATTGAATTCCTTTCTTACTGAATTAATTCCTTACGGACAGAATTAATTCCTTACGGAATGAATTAATTTCTTTACGGCCTGATGTAATTCCTTACGGACTGAATTAATTCTTTAGGATTGTTTGAATTCCTTTCTTACTGAACTAATTCCTTACGGACTGAATTAATTCCTTTCAGACTGAATTAATTCCTTACGTACTTAATTAATTCCTTACGGACTGAATTAATTACTTAGGATTGATTGAATTACTTACTTACTGAATTAATTCCTTACCGATTTAGTTAATTCCTTACGGACTGAATTAATTCCTTACGGACTGAATCAATTCATTACGGACTTAATTAATCCATTAAAAACTGAATTCGTTCCTTACGGACTGAATTAATTCATTACGGACTTAATTATTCCATTAGAAACTGAATTCATTCCTTACCTGCAGAATTAATTCCTTACGGACTGAATTAATTCATTACGTACTTAAGTAATCCATTAGAAACTGAATTCATTCCTTACGGACTGAATTAATTCCTTACGGACTGAATTAATTCTTTAGGATTGATTGAATTTCTTACTTACTGATTTAATTCCTTACTGACTGAATTAATTCCTTACGGAATGGATTAATTCCTTACGGACTAAATTAATTCCTAACGGATTGAATTAATTCCTTACGGATTGAATTAATTCCTTACGGATTGAATTAATTCTTTAGGATTAATTGAATTCCTTACTTACTGAATTAATTCCTTATGTACTTAATTAATTCCTTACGGAATAAATTAATTCCTTACGTACTTAATTAAATCCTTACGGACTAAATTAATTCCTTACGGACTGAATTAATTCCTTAGGGACTGAATTAATTCTTTAGGATTGATTGAATTCCTTTCTTACTGAATTAATTCCTTACTTACTGAATTAATTCCTTACATACTGAATTAATTCCTTACGGATTGAATTAATTCCTTACGGACTGAATTAATTCCTTACGGACTGAATTAATTCCTTACGGACTGAATTAATTCCTTACGGACTGAATTAATTCCTTACGGACTGAATTAATTCCTTAAGATTGAATTAATTCTTTAGGATTTATTGAATTCCTTACTTACTGAATTAATTCCTTACGTACTTAATTAATTCCTAACGGACTGAATTAATTCATTACGTACTTAATTAATTCCTTACGGACTAAATTAATTCATTACGGACTGAATTAATTCCTTAGGGATTGAATTAATTCTTTAGGATTGATTGAATTCCTTTCTTACTGAATTAATTCCTTACTTACTGAATTAATTCCTTACGGACTGAATTAATTCCTTACGGACTGAATTAATTCCTTACGGACTGAATTAATTCCTTACGGACTGAATTAATTCCTTAAGATTGAATAATTCTTTAGGATTTATTGAATTCCTTACTTACTGAATTAATTCCTTACGTACTTAATTAATTCCTTACGGACTGAATTAATGCCTTACGGATTGATTGAATTCCTTTCTTACTGAATTAATTCCTTACGGACAGAATTAATTCCTTACGGAATGAATTAATTTCTTTACGGCCTGATATGATTCCTTACGGACTGAATTAATTCTTTAGGATTGATTGAATTCCTTTCTTACTGTATTAATTCCTTACGGACTGAATTAATTCCTTTCAGACTGAATTAATTCCTTACAGACTGAATTAATTCCTTACGGACTAAATTAATCCCTTACGGACTGAATTAATTCCTTACGGACTGAATTAATTCTTTACGGACTGAATTAATTTATTACGGACTGAATTAATTCCTTACGGACTGAATCAATTCATTACGGACTTAATTAATCCATTAGAAACTGAATTCATTCCTTACGGACTGAATTAATTCATTACGGACTTAATTAATCCATTAGAAACTGAATTCATTCCTTACGGACTGAATTAATTCATTACGGACTTAATTAATCCATTAGAAACTGAATTCATTCCTTACCTGCAGAATTAATTCCTTACGGACTGAATTAATTCTTTAGGATTGATTGAATTCCATACTTACTGAATTAATTCCTTACGTACTTAATTAATTCCTTATTGATTGAATTAATTCCTTACGGATTGATTGAATTCCTTTCTTACTGAATTAATTCCTTACGGACAGAATTAATTCCTTACGGAATGAATTAATTTCTTTACGGCCTGATGTAATTCCTTACGGACTGAATTAATTCTTTAGGATTGTTTGAATTCCTTTCTTACTGAACTAATTCCTTACGGACTGAATTAATTCCTTTCAGACTGAATTAATTCCTTACGTACTTAATTAATTCCTTACGGACTGAATTAATTACTTAGGATTGATTGAATTACTTACTTACTGAATTAATTCCTTACCGATTTAGTTAATTCCTTACGGACTGAATTAATTCCTTACGGACTGAATCAATTCATTACGGACTTAATTAATCCATTAAAAACTGAATTCGTTCCTTACGGACTGAATTAATTCATTACGGACTTAATTATTCCATTAGAAACTGAATTCATTCCTTACCTGCAGAATTAATTCCTTACGGACTGAATTAATTCATTACGTACTTAAGTAATCCATTAGAAACTGAATTCATTCCTTACGGACTGAATTAATTCCTTACGGACTGAATTAATTCTTTAGGATTGATTGAATTTCTTACTTACTGATTTAATTCCTTACTGACTGAATTAATTCCTTACGGAATGGATTAATTCCTTACGGACTAAATTAATTCCTAACGGATTGAATTAATTCCTTACGGATTGAATTAATTCCTTACGGATTGAATTAATTCTTTAGGATTAATTGAATTCCTTACTTACTGAATTAATTCCTTATGTACTTAATTAATTCCTTACGGAATAAATTAATTCCTTACGTACTTAATTAATTCCTTACGGACTAAATTAATTCCTTACGGACTGAATTAATTCCTTAGGGACTGAATTAATTCTTTAGGATTGATTGAATTCCTTTCTTACTGAATTAATTCCTTACTTACTGAATTAATTCCTTACATACTGAATTAATTCCTTACGGATTGAATTAATTCCTTACGGACTGAATTAATTCCTTACGGACTGAATTAATTCCTTACGGACTGAATTAATTCCTTACGGACTGAATTAATTCCTTACGGACTGAATTAATTCCTTAAGATTGAATTAATTCTTTAGGATTTATTGAATTCCTTACTTACTGAATTAATTCCTTACGTACTTAATTAATTCCTAACGGACTGAATTAATTCCTTACGGATTGATTGAATTCCTTTCTTACTGAATTAATTCCTTACGGACAGAATTAATTCCTTACGGAATGAATTAATTTCTTTACGGCCTGATATGATTCCTTACGGACTGAATTAATTCTTCAGGATTGATTGAATTCCTTTCTTACTGAATTAATTCCTTACGGACTGAATTAATTCCTTTCAGACTGAATTAATTCCTTACAGACTGAATTAATTCCTTACGGACTGAATTAATTCCTTACGGACTAAATTAATTCCTTACGGACTGAATTAATTCCTTCCGGACTGAATTAATTCCTTACGGACTGAATTAATTTATTACGGACTGAATTAATTCCTTACGGACTGAATCAATTCATTACGGACTTAATTAATCCATTAGAAACTGAATTCATTCCTTACGGACTGAATTAATTCATTACGGACTTAATTAATCCATTAGAAACTGAATTCATTCCTTACGGACTGAATTAATTCTTTAGGATTGATAGAATTCCATACTTACTGAATTAATTCCTTAAGATTGAATAAATTCTTTAGGATTTATTGAATTCCTTACTTACTGAATTAATTCCTTACGTACTTAATTAATTCCTTACGGACTGAATTAATTCCTTACGGATTGATTGAATTCCTTTCTTACTGAATTAATTCCTTACGGACAGAATTAATTCCTTACGGAATGAATTAATTTCTTTACGGCCTGATATGATTCCTTACGGACTGAATTAATTCTTTAGGATTGATTGAATTCCTTTCTAACTGAATTAATTCCTTACGGACTGAATTAATTCCTTTCAGACTGAATTAATTCCTTACAGACTGAATTATTTCCTTACGGACTGAATTAATTCCTTACTGACTAAATTAATTCCTTACGGACTGAATTAATTCCTTACGGACTGAATTAATTCCTTACGGACTGAATTAATTTATTACGGACTGAATTAATTCATTACGGACTTAATTAATCCATTAGAAACTGAATTCATTCCTTACGGACTGAATTAATTCTTTAGGATTGATTGAATTCCATACTTACTGAATTAATTCCTTAAGATTGAATTAATTCTTTAGGATTTATTGAATTCCTTACTTACTGAATTAATTCCTTACGTACTTAATTAATTCCTTACGGACTGAATTAATTCCTTACGGATTGATTGAATTCCTTTCTTACTGAATTAATTCCTTACGGACAGAATTAATTCCTTACGGAATGAATTCATTTCTTTACGGCCTGATATGATTCCTTACGGACTGAATTAATTCTTTAGGATTGATTGAATTCCTTTCTTACTGAATTAATTCCTTACGGACTGAATTAATTCCTTTCAGACTGAATTAATTCCTTACAGACTGAATTAATTCCTTACGGACTGAATTAATTCCTTACGGACTAAATTAATTCCTTACGGACTGAATTAATTCCTTACGGACTGAATTAATTCCTTACGGACTGAATTAATTTATTACGGACTGAATTAATTCCTTACGGACTGAATCAATTCATTACGGACTTAATTAATCCATTAGAAACTGAATTCATTCCTTACGGACTGAATTAATTCATTACGGACTTAATTAATCCATTAGAAACTGAATTCATTCCTTACGGACTGAATTAATTCTTTAGGATTGATTGAATTCCATACTTACTGAATTAATTCCTTAAGATTGAATAAATTCTTTAGGATTTATTGAATTCCTTACTTACTGAATTAATTCCTTACGTACTTAATTAATTCCTTACGGACTGAATTAATTCCTTACGGATTGATTGAATTCCTTTCTTACTGAATTAATTCCTTACGGACAGAATTAATTCCTTACGGAATGAATTAATTTCTTTACGGCCTGATATGATTCCTTACGGACTGAATTAATTCTTTAGGATTGATTGAATTCCTTTCTTAATGAATTAATTCCTTACGGACTGAATTAATTCCTTTCAGACTGAATTAATTCCTTACAGACTGAATTAATTCCTTACGGACTGAATTAATTCCTTACGGACTAAATTAATTCCTTACGGACTGAATTAATTCCTTACGGACTGAATTAATTATTTACGGACTGAATTAATTTATTACGGACTGAATTAATTCCTTACGGACTGAATCAATTCATTACGGACTTAATTAATCCATTAGAAACTGAATTCATTCCTTACGGACTGAATTAATTCATTACGGACTTAATTAATCCATTAGAAACTGAATTCATTCCTTACCTGCAGAATTAATTCCTTACGGACTGAATTAATTGTTTAGGATTGATTGAATTCCATACTTACTGAATTAATTCCTTACGTATATAATTAATTCCTTATTGATTGAATTAATTCCTTACGGATTGATTGAATTCCTTTCTTACTGAATTAATTCCTTACGGACAGAATTAATTCCTTACGTACTTAATTAATTCCTTACGGACTGAATTAATTACTTAGGATTGATTGAATTACTTACTTACTGAATTAATTCCTTACCGATTTAGTTAATTCCTTTCGGAACGAATTAATTCCTTACGGACTGAATTAATTCCTTACGGACTGAATCAATTCCTTACGTACTTAATTAATTCCTTACGGACTGAATAAATTCCTTACGGATTGATTGAATTCCTTACGGACAGAATTAATTCCTTACGGAATGAATTAATTTCTTTACGGCCTGATATGATTCCTTACGGACTGAATTAATTCTTTAGGATTGATTGAATTCCTTTCTTAATGAATTAATTCCTTACGGACTGAATTAATTCCTTTCAGACTGAATTAATTCCTTACAGACTGAATTAATTCCTTACGGACTGAATTAATTCCTTACGGACTAAATTAATTCCTTACGGACTGAATTAATTCCTTACGGACTGAATTAATTATTTACGGACTGAATTAATTTATTACGGACTGAATTAATTCCTTACGGACTGAATCAATTCATTACGGACTTAATTAATCCATTAGAAACTGAATTCATTCCTTACGGACTGAATTAATTCATTACGGACTTAATTAATCCATTAGAAACTGAATTCATTCCTTACCTGCAGAATTAATTCCTTACGGACTGAATTAATTGTTTAGGATTGATTGAATTCCATACTTACTGAATTAATTCCTTACGTATATAATTAATTCCTTATTGATTGAATTAATTCCTTACGGATTGATTGAATTCCTTTCTTACTGAATTAATTCCTTACGGACAGAATTAATTCCTTACGTACTTAATTAATTCCTTACGGACTGAATCAATTACTTAGGATTGATTGAATTACTTACTTACTGAATTAATTCCTTACCGATTTAGTTAATTCCTTTCGGAACGAATTAATTCCTTACGGACTGAATTAATTCCTTACGGACTGAATCAATTCATTACGGACTTAATTAATCCATTAGAAACTGAATTCATTCCTTACGGACTGAATTAATTCATTACGGACTTAATTAATCCATTAGAAACTGAATTCATTCCTTACCTGCAGAATTAATTCCTTACGGACTGAATTAATTCATTACGTACTTAAGTAATCCATTAGAAACTGAATTCATTCCTTACGGACTGAATTAATTCCTTACGGACTGAATTAATTCCTTACGGACTGAATTAATTCTTTAGGATTGATTGAATTTCTTACTTACTGATTTAATTCCTTACTGACTGAATTAATTCCTTACGGAATGGATTAATTCCTTACGGACTAAATTAATTCCTAACGGATTGAATTAATTCCTTACGGATTGAATTAATTCCTTACGGATTGAATTAATTCTTTAGGATTAATTGAATTCCTTACTTACTGAATTAATTCCTTATGTACTTAATTAATTCCTTACGGAATAAATTAATTCCTTACGTACTTAATTAATTCCTTACGGACTAAATTAATTCCTTACGGACTGAATTAATTCCTTAGGGACTGAATTAATTCTTTAGGATTGATTGAATTCCTTTCTTACTGAATTAATTCCTTATTTACTGAATTAATTCCTTACGGACTGAATTAATTCCTTACGGACTGAATTAATTCCTTACGGACTGAATTAATTCCTTAAGATTGAATTAATTCTTTAGGATTTATTGAATTCCTTACTTACTGAATTAATTCCTTACGTACTTAATTAATTCCTTACGGACTGAATTAATTCCTTACGGATTGATTGAATTCCTTTCTTACTGAATTAATTCCTTACGGACAGAATTAATTCCTTACGGAATGAATTAATTTCTTTACGGCCTGATATGATTCCTTACGGACTGAATTAATTCTTTAGGATTGATTGAATTCCTTTCTTACTGAATTAATTCCTTACGGACTGAATTAATTCCTTTCAGACTGAATTAATTCCTTACAGACTGAATTAATTCCTTACGGACTGAATTAATTCCTTACGGACTAAATTAATTCCTTACGGACTGAATTAATTCCTTACGGACTGAATTAATTCTTTACGGACTGAATTAATTTATTACGGACTGAATTAATTCCTTACGGACTGAATCAATTCATTACGGACTTAATTAATCCATTAGAAACTGAATTCATTCCTTACGGACTGAATTAATTCATTACGGACTTAATTAATCCATTAGAAACTGAATTCATTCCTTACGCACTGAATTAATTCTTTAGGATTGATTGAATTCCATACTTACTGAATTAATTCCTTAAGATTGAATAAATTCTTTAGGATTTATTGAATTCCTTACTTACTGAATTAATTCCTTACGTACTTAATTAATTCCTTACGGACTGAATAAATTCCTTACGGATTGATTGAATTCCTTACGGACAGAATTAATTCCTTACGGAATGAATTAATTTCTTTACGGCCTGATATGATTCCTTACGGACTGAATTAATTCTTTAGGATTGATTGAATTCCTTTCTTACTGAATTAATTCCTTACGGACTGAATTAATTCCTTTCAGACTGAATTAATTCCTTACAGACTGAATTAATTCCTTACGGACTGAATTAATTCCTTACGGACTAAATTAATTCCTTACGGACTGAATTAATTCCTTACGGACTGAATTAATTCCTTACGGACTGAATTAATTTATTACGGACTGAATTAATTCCTTACGGACTGAATCAATTCATTACGGACTTAATTAATCCATTAGAAACTGAATTCATTCCTTACGGACTGAATTAATTCATTACGGACTTAATTAATCCATTAGAAACTGAATTCATTCCATACCTGCAGAATTAATTCCTTACGGACTGAATTAATTCTTTAGGATTGATTGAATTCCATACTTACTGAATTAATTCCTTACGTACTTAATTAATTCCTTATTGATTGAATTAATTCCTTACGGATTGATTGAATTCCTTTCTTACTGAATTAATTCCTTACGGACAGAATTAATTCCTTACGGAATGAATTAATTTCTTTACGGCCTGATGTAATTCCTTACGGACTGAATTAATTCTTTAGGATTGATTGAATTCCTTTCTTACTGAACTAATTCCTTACGGACTGAATTAATTCCTTTCAGACTGAATTAATTCCTTACGTACTTAATTAATTCCTTACGGACTGAATTAATTCCTTACGTACTTAATTAATTCCTTACGGACTGAATTAATTACTTAGGATTGATTGAATTACTTACTTACTGAATTAATTCCTTACCGATTTAGTTAATTCCTTTCGGAACGAATTAATTCCTTACGGACTGAATTAATTCCTTACGGACTGAATCAATTCATTACGGACTTAATTAATCCATTAGAAACTGAATTCATTCCTTACGGACTGAATTAATTCATTACGGACTTAATTAATCCATTAGAAACTGAATTCATTCCTTACCTGCAGAAATAATTCCTTACGGACTGAATTAATTCATTACGTACTTAAGTAATCCATTAGAAACTGAATTCATTCCTTACGGACTGAATTAATTCCTTACGGACTGAATTAATTCTTTAGGATTGATTGAATTCCTTACTTACTGAATTAATTCCTTACATACTGAATTAATTCCTTACGGATTGAATTAATTCCTTACGGACTGAATTAATTCCTTACGGACTGAATTAATTCCTTACGGACTGAATTAATTCCTTACGGACTGAATTAATTCCTTAAGATTGAATTAATTCTTTAGGATTTATTGAATTCCTTACTTACTGAATTAATTCCTTACGTACTTAATTAATTCCTAACGGACTGAATTAATTCCTTACGGATTGATTGAATTCCTTTCTTACTGAATTAATTCCTTACGGACAGAATTAATTCCTTACGGAATGAATTAATTTCTTTACGGCCTGATATGATTCCTTACGGACTGAATTAATTCTTCAGGATTGATTGAATTCCTTTCTTACTGAATTAATTCCTTACGGACTGAATTAATTCCTTTCAGACTGAATTAATTCCTTACAGACTGAATTAATTCCTTACGGACTGAATTAATTCCTTACGGACTAAATTAATTCCTTACGGACTGAATTAATTCCTTCCGGACTGAATTAATTCCTTACGGACTGAATTAATTTATTACGGACTGAATTAATTCCTTACGGACTGAATCAATTCATTACGGACTTAATTAATCCATTAGAAACTGAATTCATTCCTTACGGACTGAATTAATTCATTACGTACTTAATTAATCCATTAGAAACTGAATTCATTCCTTACGGACTGAATTAATTCTTTAGGATTGATTGAATTCCATACTTACTGAATTAATTCCTTAAGATTGAATAAATTCTTTAGGATTTATTGAATTCCTTACTTACTGAATTAATTCCTTACGTACTTAATTAATTCCCTACGGACTGAATAAATTCCTTACGGATTGATTGAATTCCTTACGGACAGAATTAATTCCTTACGGAATGAATTAATTTCTTTACGGCCTGATATGATTCCTTACGGACTGAATTAATTCTTTAGGATTGATTGAATTCCTTTCTTACTGAATTAATTCCTTACGGACTGAATTAATTCCTTTCAGACTGAATTAATTCCTTACAGACTGAATTAATTCCTTACGGACTGAATTAATTCCTTACGGACTAAATTAATTCCTTACGGACTGAATTAATTCCTTACGGACTGAATTAATTCCTTACGGACTGAATTAATTTATTACGGACTGAATTAATTCCTTACGGACTGAATCAATTCATTACGGACTTAATTAATCCATTAGAAACTGAATTCATTCCTTACGGACTGAATTAATTCATTACGGACTTAATTAATCCATTAGAAACTGAATTCATTCCATACCTGCAGAATTAATTCCTTACGGACTGAATTAATTCTTTAGGATTGATTGAATTCCATACTTACTGAATTAATTCCTTACGTACTTAATTAATTCCTTATTGATTGAATTAATTCCTTACGGATTGATTGAATTCCTTTCTTACTGAATTAATTCCTTACGGACAGAATTAATTCCTTACGGAATGAATTAATTTCTTTACGGCCTGATGTAATTCCTTACGGACTGAATTAATTCTTTAGGATTGATTGAATTCCTTTCTTACTGAATTAATTCCTTACGGACTGAATTAATTCCTTTCAGACTGAATTAATTCCTTACAGACTGAATTAATTCCTTACGGACTGAATTAATTCCTTACGGACTAAATTAATTCCTTACGGACTGAATTAATTCCTTCCGGACTGAATTAATTCCTTACGGACTGAATTAATTTATTACGGACTGAATTAATTCCTTACGGACTGAATCAATTCATTACGAACTTAATTAATCCATTAGAAACTGAATTCATTCCTTACGGACTGAATTAATTCATTACGGACTTAATTAATCCATTAGAAACTGAATTCATTCCTTACGGACTGAATTAATTCTTTAGGATTGATTGAATTCCATACTTACTGAATTAATTCCTTAAGATTGAATAAATTCTTTAGGATTTATTGAATTCCTTACTTACTGAATTAATTCCTTACGTACTTAATTAATTCCTTACGGACTGAATAAATTCCTTACGGATTGATTGAATTCCTTACGGACAGAATTAATTCCTTACGGAATGAATTAATTTCTTTACGGCCTGATATGATTCCTTACGGACTGAATTAATTCTTTAGGATTGATTGAATTCCTTTCTTACTGAATTAATTCCTTACGGACTTAATTAATTCCTTTCAGACTGAATTAATTCCTTACAGACTGAATTAATTCCTTACGGACTGAATTAATTCTTTACGGACTAAATTAATTCCTTACGGACTGAATTAATTCCTTACGGACTGAATTAATTCCTTACGGACTGAATTAATTTATTAGAAACTGAATTCATTCCTTACGGACTGAATTAATTCATTACGGACTTAATTAATCCATTAGAAACTGAATTCATTCCATACCTGCAGAATTAATTCCTTACGGACTGAATTAATTCTTTAGGATTGATTGAATTCCATACTTACTGAATTAATTCCTTACGTACTTAATTAATTCCTTATTGATTGAATTAATTCCTTACGGATTGATTGAATTCCTTTCTTACTGAATTAATTCCTTACGGACAGAATTAATTCCTTACGGAATGAATTAATTTCTTTACGGCCTGATGTAATTCCTTACGGACTGAATTAATTCTTTAGGATTGATTGAATTCCTTTCTTACTGAACTAATTCCTTACGGACTGAATTAATTCCTTTCAGACTGAATTAATTCCTTACGTACTTAATTAATTCCTTACGGACTGAATTAATTCCTTACGTACTTAATTAATTCCTTACGGACTGAATTAATTACTTAGGATTGATTGAATTACTTACTTACTGAATTAATTCCTTACCGATTTAGTTAATTCCTTTCGGAACGAATTAATTCCTTACGGACTGAATTAATTCCTTACGGACTGAATCAATTCATTACGGACTTAATTAATCCATTAGAAACTGAATTCATTCCTTACGGACTGAATTAATTCATTACGGAAGTAATCCATTAGAAACTGAATTCATTCCTTACGGACTGAATTAATTCCTTACGGACTGAATTAATTCTTTAGGATTGATTGAATTTCTTACTTACTGATTTAATTCCTTACTGACTGAATTAATTCCTTACGGAATGGATTAATTCCTTACGGACTAAATTAATTCCTAACGGATTAATACCTTAGGGACTGAATTAATTCTTTAGGATTGATTGAATTCCTTTCTTACTTAATTAATTCCTTACGGACTGAATTAATTACTTAGGATTGATTGAATAACTTACTTACTGAATTAATTCCTTACCGATTTAGTTAATTCCTTTCGGAACGAATTAATTCCTTACGGATTGAATTAATTCCTTACGGACTGAATTAATTCCTTACGGACTGAATCAATTCATTACGGACTTAATTAATCCATTAGAAACTGAATTCATTCCTTACGGACTGAATTAATTCATTACGGACTTAATTAATCCATTAGAAACTGAATTCATTCCTTACCTGCAGAATTAATTCCTTACGGACTGAATTAATTCATTACGTACTTAAGTAATCCATTAGAAACTGAATTCATTCCTTACGGACTGAATTAATTCCTTACGGACTGAATTAATTCTTTAGGATTGATTGAATTTCTTACTTACTGATTTAATTCCTTACTGACTGAATTAATTCCTTACGGAATGGATTAATTCCTTACGGACTAAATTAATTCCTAACGGATTGAATTAATTCCTTACGGATTGAATTAATTCCTTACGGATTGAATTAATTCTTTAGGATTAATTGAATTCCTTACTTACTGAATTAATTCCTTATGTACTTAATTAATTCCTTACGGAATAAATTAATTCCTTACGTACTTAATTAATTCCTTACGGACTAAATTAATTCCTTACGGACTGAATTAATTCCTTAGGGACTGAATTAATTCTTTAGGATTGATTGAATTCCTTTCTTACTGAATTAATTCCTTACTTACTGAATTAATTCCTTACATACTGAATTAATTCCTTACGGATTGAATTAATTCCTTACGGACTGAATTAATTCCTTACGGACTGAATTAATTCCTTACGGACTGAATTAATTCCTTACGGACTGAATTAATTCCTTACGGACTGAATTAATTCCTTACGGACTGAATTAATTCCTTACGGACTGAATTAATTCCTTAAGATTGAATTAAGTCTTTAGGATTTATTGAATTCCTTACTTACTGAATTAATTCCTTACGTACTTAATTAATTCCTTACGGACTGAATTAATTCCTTACGGATTGATTGAATTCCTTTCTTACTGAATTAATTACTTACGGACAGAATTAATTGCTTACGGAATGAATTAATTTCTTTACGGCCTGATATGATTCCTTACGGACTGAATTAATTCTTTAGGATTGATTGAATTCCTTTCTTACTGAACTAATTCCTTACGGACTGAATTAATTCCTTTCAGACTGAATTAATTCCTTACAGACTGAATTAATTCCTAACGGACTGAATTAATTCCTTACATACTAAAGTTATTCCTTACGGACTGAATTAATTCCTTACGGACTGAATTAATTCCTTACGGACTGAATTAATTTATTACGGACTGAATTAATTCCTTACGGACTGAATCAATTCATTACGGACTTAATTAATCCATTAGAAACTGAATTCATTCCTTACGGACTGAATTAATTCATTACGGACTTAATTAATCCATTAGAAACGTAATTCATTCCTTACCTGCAGAATTAGTTCCTTACGGACTGAATTAATTCATTACGTATTTAAGTAATCCATTAGAAACTGAATTCATTCCTTACGGACTGAATTAATTCTTTAGGATTGATTGAATTCCTTACTTACTGAATTAATTCCTTACGGACTGAATTAATTACTTACGGAATGAATTAATTCCGTACGGCCTGATTTAATTCCTTACTGACTGAATTAATTCCTTAAGGAATGGATTAATTCCTTACGGACTAAATTAAGTCCTTACGGACTAAATTAATTCCTTACGGATTGAATTAATTCCTTACGGACTGAATTAATTCTTTAGGATTGATTGAATTCCTTTCTTACTGAATTAATTCGTTACGGACTGAATTAATTCCTTACATACTGAATTAATTCTTTACGGACTGAATTAATTCCTTACGGACTGAATTAATTCCTTATGGACTGAATTAATTCCTTATGTACTGAATTAATTCCTTACCGACTGAATTAATTCCTTACGGACTGAATTAATTCTAAAGGATTTATTGAATTCCTTACTTACTGAATTAATTCCTTACGTACTTAATTAATTCCTTACGGACTGAATTAATTCCTTACGGATTGATTGAATTCCTTTCTTACTGAATTAATTCCTTACGGACAGAATTAATTCCTTACGGAATGAATTAATTTCTTTACGGCCTGATGTAATTCCTTACGGACTGAATTAATTCTTTAGGATTGATTGAATTCCTTTCTTACTGAATGAATTCCTTACTTACTGAATTAATTCCTTACGGACTGAATTAATTCCTTACGGACTGAATTAATTCCTTACGTACTTAATTAATTCCTTTCAGACTTTAGGATTGATTGAATTCCTTACGTACTGAATTAATTCCTTACGGACTGAATTAATTACTTCCGGAATGAATTAATTCCGTACGGCCTGATTTAATTCCTTACTGACTGAATTAATTCCTTAAGGAATGGATTAATTCCTTACTGACTAAATTAATTCCTTACGGACTGAATTAATTCCTTACGGACTGAATTAATTCCTTACGGACTGAATTAGTTCTTTAGGATTGATTGAATTCCTTTCTTACTGAATTAATTCGTTACGGACTGAATTAATCCATTAGAAACTGAATTCATTCCTTACGGACTGAATTAATTCATTACGGACTTAATTAATCCATTAGAAACTGAATTCATTCCTTACCTGCAGAATTCATTCCTTACGGACTGAATTAATTCTTTAGGATTGAATGAATTCCTTACTTACTGAATTAATTCCTTACGGAATGAATTAATTCCGTACGGCCTGATTTAATTCCTTACTGACTGAATTAATTCCTTACGGAATGGATTAATTCCTTACGGACTAAATTAATTCCTTACGGATTGAATTAATTCCTTACGGATTGAATTAATTCCTTACGGATTGAATTAATTCTTTAGGATTGATTGAATTCCTTACTTACTGAATTAATTCCTTATGTACTTAATTAATTCCTTACGGAATAAATTAATTCCTTACGTACTTAATTAATTCCTTACGGACTAAATTAATTCCTTACGGACTGAATTAATACCTTAGGGACTGAATTATTTCTTTAGGATTGATTGAATTCCTTTCTTACTGAATTAATTCCTTACGGACTGAATTAATTCCTTACATACTGAATTAATTCCTTACGGATTGAATTAATTCCTTACGGACTGAATTAATTCCTTACGGACTGAATTAATTCCTTACGGACTGAATTAATTCCTTACGGACGGAATTAATTCCTTAAGACTGAATTAATTCTTTAGGATTTATTGAATTCCTTACTTACTGAATTAATTCCTTACGTACTGAATTAATTCCTTACGGATTGATTGAATTCCTTTCTTAATGAATTAATTCCTTACGGACAGAATTAATTCCTTACGGAATGAATTAATTTCTTTACGGCCTGATATAATTCCTTACGGACTGAATTAATTCATTACGGACTTAATTAATCCATTAGAAACTGAATTCATTCCTTACCTGCAGAATTGGTTCCTTACGGACTGAATTAATTCATTACGTATTTAAGTAATCCATTAGAAACTGAATTCATTCCTTACGGACTGAATTAATTCCTTACGGACTGAATTAATTCTTTAGGATTGATTGAATTCCTTACTTACTGAATTAATTCCTTACGGACTGAATTAATTACTTACGGAATGAACTAATTCCGTACGGCCTGATTTAATTCCTTACTGACTGAATTAATTCCTTACGGACTGAATTAATTCTTTAGGATTGATTGAATTCCTTTCTTACTGAATTAATTCGTTACGGACTGAATTAATTCCTTACATACTGAATTAATTCCTTACGGACTGAATTAATTCCTTACGGACTGAATTAATTCCTTATGGACTGAATTAATTCCTTATGTACTGAATTAATTCCTTACCGACTGAATTAATTCCTTACGTACTGAATTAATTCCTTACGGAATGGATTAATTCCTTACGGACTAAATTAATTCCTTACGGATTGAATTAATTCCTTACGGATTGAATTAATTCCTTACGGATTGAATTAATTCTTTAGGATTGATTGAATTCCTTACTTACTGAATTAATTCCTTATGTACTTAATTAATTCCTTACGGAATAAATTAATTCCTTACGTACTTAATTAATTCCTTACGGACTAAATAAATTCCTTACGGACTGAATTAATACCTTAGGGACTGAATTAATTCTTTAGGATTGATTGAATTCCTTTCTTACTTAATTAATTCCTTACGGACTGAATTAATTACTTAGGATTGATTGAATAACTTACTTACTGAATTAATTCCTTACCGATTTAGTTAATTCCTTACGGACTAAATTAATTCCTTACGGATTGAATTAATTCCTTACGGACTGAATTAATTCCTTACGGACTGAATCAATTCATTACGGACTTAATTAATCCATTAGAAACTGAATTCATTCCTTACGGACTGAATTAATTCATTACGGACTTAATTAATCCATTAGAAACTGAATTCATTCCTTACCTGCAGAATTAATTCCTTACGGACTGAATTAATTCATTACGTACTTAAGTAATCCATTAGAAACTGAATTCATTTCTTACGGACTGAATTAATTCCTTACGGACTGAATTAATTCTTTAGGATAGAATGAATTCCTTACTTACTGAATTAATTCCTTACGGACTGAACTAATTACTTACGGAAGGAATTAATTCCGTACGGCCTGATTTAATTCCTTACTGACTGAATTAATTCCTTACGGAATGGATTAATTCCTTACGGACTAAATTAATTCCTTACGGATTGAATTAATTCCTTACGGATTGAATTAATTCCTTACGGATTGAATTAATTCTTTAGGATTGATTGAATTCCTTACTTACTGAATTAATTCCTTATGTACTTAATTAATTCCTTACGGAATAAATTAATTCCTTACGTACTTAATTAATTCCTTACGGATTGATTGAATTCCTTTCTTACTGAATTAATTCCTTACGGACAGAATTAATTCCTTACGGAATGAATTAATTTCTTTACGGCCTGATATAATTCCTTACGGACTGAATTAATTCTTTAGGATTGATTGAATTCCTTTCTTACTGAACTAATTCCTTACGGACTGAATTAATTCCTTTCAGACTGAATTAATTCCTTACAGACTGAATTAATTCCTAACGGACTGAATTAATTCCTTACATACTAAATTTATTCCTTACGGACTGAATTAATTCCTTACGGACTGAATTAATTCCTTACGGACTGAATTAATTTATTACGGACTGAATTAATTCCTTACGGACTGAATCAATTCATTACGGACTTAATTAATCCATTAGAAACTGAATTCATTCCTTACGGACTGAATTAATTCATTACGGACTTAATTAATCCATTAGAAACGTAATTCATTCCTTACCTGCAGAATTAGTTCCTTACGGACTGAATTAATTCATTACGTATTTAAGTAATCCATTAGAAACTGAATTCATTCCTTACGGACTGAATTAATTCTTTAGGATTGATTGAATTCCTTACTTACTGAATTAATTCCTTACGGACTGAATTAATTACTTACGGAATGAATTAATTCCGTACGGCCTGATTTAATTCCTTACTGACTGAATTAATTCCTTAAGGAATGGATTAATTCCTTACGGACTAAATTAAGTCCTTACGGACTAAATTAATTCCTTACGGATTGAATTAATTCCTTACGGACTGAATTAATTCTTTAGGATTGATTGAATTCCTTTCTTACTGAATTAATTCGTTACGGACTGAATTAATTCCTTACATACTGAATTAATTCTTTACGGACTGAATTAATTCCTTACGGACTGAATTAATTCCTTATGGACTGAATTAATTCCTTATGTACTGAATTAATTCCTTACCGACTGAATTAATTCCTTACGGACTGAATTAATTCTAAAGGATTTATTGAATTCCTTACTTACTGAATTAATTCCTTACGTACTTAATTAATTCCTTACGGACTGAATTAATTCCTTACGGATTGATTGAATTCCTTTCTTACTGAATTAATTCCTTACGGACAGAATTAATTCCTTACGGAATGAATTAATTTCTTTACGGCCTGATGTAATTCCTTACGGACTGAATTAATTCTTTAGGATTGATTGAATTCCTTTCTTACTGAATGAATTCCTTACTTACTGAATTAATTCCTTACGGACTGAATTAATTCCTTACGGACTGAATTAATTCCTTACGTACTTAATTAATTCCTTTCAGACTTTAGGATTGATTGAATTCCTTACGTACTGAATTAATTCCTTACGGACTGAATTAATTACTTCCGGAATGAATTAATTCCGTACGGCCTGATTTAATTCCTTACTGACTGAATTAATTCCTTAAGGAATGGATTAATTCCTTACTGACTAAATTAATTCCTTACGGACTGAATTAATTCCTTACGGACTGAATTAATTCCTTACGGACTGAATTAGTTCTTTAGGATTGATTGAATTCCTTTCTTACTGAATTAATTCGTTACGGACTGAATTAATACATTAGAAACTGAATTCATTCCTTACGGACTGAATTAATTCATTACGGACTTAATTAATCCATTAGAAACTGAATTCATTCCTTACCTGCAGAATTAATTCCTTACGGACTGAATTAATTCATTACGTACTTAAGTAATCCATTAGAAACTGAATTCATTCCTTACGGACTGAATTAATTCTTTAGGATTGAATGAATTCCTTACTTACTGAATTAATTCCTTACGGAATGAATTAATTCCGTACGGCCTGATTTAATTCCTTACTGACTGAATTAATTCCTTACGGAATGGATTAATTCCTTACGGACTAAATTAATTCCTTACGGATTGAATTAATTCCTTACGGATTGAATTAATTCCTTACGGATTGAATTAATTCTTTAGGATTGATTGAATTCCTTACTTACTGAATTAATTCCTTATGTACTTAATTAATTCCTTACGGAATGAATTAATTCCGTACGGCCTGATTTAATTCCTTACTGACTGAATTAATTCCTTACGGAATGGATTAATTCCTTACGGACTAAATTAATTCCTTACGGATTGAATTAATTCCTTACGGATTGAATTAATTCCTTACGGATTGAATTAATTCTTTAGGATTGATTGAATTCCTTACTTACTGAATTAATTCCTTATGTACTTAATTAATTCCTTACGGAATAAATTAATTCCTTACGTACTTAATTAATTCCTTACGGACTAAATTAATTCCTTACGGACTGAATTAATACCTTAGGGACTGAATTATTTCTTTAGGATTGATTGAATTCCTTTCTTACTGAATTAATTCCTTAAGACTGAATTAATTCTTTAGGATTTATTGAATTCCTTACTTACTGAATTAATTCCTTACGTACTGAATTAATTCCTTACGGATTGATTGAATTCCTTTCTTAATGAATTAATTCCTTACGGACAGAATTAATTCCTTACGGAATGAATTAATTTCTTTACGGCCTGATATAATTCCTTACGGACTGAATTAATTCATTACGGACTTAATTAATCCATTAGAAACTGAATTCATTCCTTACCTGCAGAATTAGTTCCTTACGGACTGAATTAATTCATTACGTATTTAAGTAATCCATTAGAAACTGAATTCATTCCTTACGGACTGAATTAATTCCTTACGGACTGAATTAATTCTTTAGGATTGATTGAATTCCTTACTTACTGAATTAATTCCTTACGGACTGAATTAATTACTTACGGAATGAACTAATTCCGTACGGCCTGATTTAATTCCTTACTGACTGAATTAATTCCTTACGGACTGAATTAATTCTTTAGGATTGATTGAATTCCTTTCTTACTGAATTAATTCCTTACGGACTGAATTAATTCCTTACATACTGAATTAATTCCTTACGGATTGAATTAATTCCTTACGGACTGAATTAATTCCTTACGGACTGAATTAATTCCTTACGGACTGAATTAATTCCTTACGGACGGAATTAATTCCTTAAGACTGAATTAATTCTTTAGGATTTATTGAATTCCTTACTTACTGAATTAATTCCTTACGTACTGAATTAATTCCTTACGGATTGATTGAATTCCTTTCTTACTGAATTAATTCCTTACGGACAGAATTAATTCCTTACGGAATGAATTAATTTCTTTACGGCCTGATATAATTCCTTACGGACTGAATTAATTCATTACGGACTTAATTAATCCATTAGAAACTGAATTCATTCCTTACCTGCAGAATTAGTTCCTTACGGACTGAATTAATTCATTACGTATTTAAGTAATCCATTAGAAACTGAATTCATTCCTTACGGACTGAATTAATTCCTTACGGACTGAATTAATTCTTTAGGATTGATTGAATTCCTTACTTACTGAATTAATTCCTTACGGACTGAATTAATTACTTACGGAATGAACTAATTCCGTACGGCCTGATTTAATTCCTTAGTGACTGAATTAATTCCTTACGGACTGAATTAATTCTTTAGGATTGATTGAATTCCTTTCTTACTGAATTAATTCGTTACGGACTGAATTAATTCCTTACATACTGAATTAATTCCTTACGGACTGAATTAATTCCTTACGGACTGAATTAATTCCTTATGGACTGAATTAATTCCTTATGTACTGAATTAATTCCTTACCGACTGAATTAATTCCTTACGGACTGAATTAATTCTAAAGGATTTATTGAATTCCTTACTTACTGAATTAATTCCTTACGTACTTAATTAATTCCTTACGGACTGAATTAATTCCTTACGGATTGATTGAATTCCTTTCTTACTGAATTAATTCCTTACGGACAGAATTAATTCCTTACGGAATGAATTAATTTCTTTACGGCCTGATGTAATTCCTTACGGACTGAATTAATTCTTTAGGATTGATTGAATTCCTTTCTTACTGAATTAATTCCTTACGGACTGAATTAATTCCTTACGGACTGAATTAATTCCTTACGGACTGAATTAATTCCTTACGTACTTAGTTAATTCCTTTCAGACTTTAGGATTGATTGAATTCCTTACGTACTGAATTAATTCCTTACGGACTGAATTAATTACTTACGGAATGAATTAATTCCGTACGGCCTGATTTAATTCCTTACTGACTGAATTAATTCCTTAAGGAATGGATTAATTCCTTACTGACTAAATTAATTCCTTACGGACTGAATTAATTCCTTACGGACTGAATTAATTCCTTACGGACTGAATTAGTTCTTTAGGATTGATTGAATTCCTTTCTTACTGAATTAAATCGTTACGGACTGAATTAATTCCTTACATACTGAATTAATTCCTTACGGACTGAATTAATTCCTTACGGACTGAATTAATTCCTTACGGACTGAATTAATTCCTTACGTACTTAGTTAATTCCTTTCAGACTTTAGGATTGATTGAATTCCTTACGTACTGAATTAATTCCTTACGGACTGAATTAATTACTTACGGAATGAATTAATTCCGTACGGCCTGATTTAATTCCTTACTGACTGAATTAATTCCTTAAGGAATGGATTAATTCCTTACTGACTAAATTAATTCCTTACGGACTGAATTAATTCCTTACGGACTGAATTAATTCCTTACGGACTGAATTAGTTCTTTAGGATTGATTGAATTCCTTTCTTACTGAATTAAATCGTTACGGACTGAATTAATTCCTTACATACTGAATTAATTCCTTACGGACTGAATTAATTCCTTACGTACTTAATTAATTCCTTACGGACTGAATTAATTCCTTACGTACTTAATTAATTCCTTACGGACTGAATTAATTCCTTACGGACTGAATTAATTCTTTAGGATTGATTGAATTCCTTTCTTACTTAATTAATTCCTTACGGACTGAATTAATTACTTAGGATTGATTGAATTACTTACTTACTGAATTAATTCCTTACCGATTTAGTTAATTCCTTTCGGAACGAATTAAATCCTTACGTACTGAATTAATTCCTTACGGACTGAATCAATTCATTACGGACTTAATTAATCCATTAGGATTAATTAGGACTGAATTAATTCCTTACGGACTGAATTAATTCCTTACGGACTGAATTAATTCCTTACGTACTTAATTAATACCTTTCAGACTGAATTAATTCCTTACGTACTTAATTAATTCATTACGGACTGAATTAATTCCTTACGGACTGAATTAATTCCTTAAGGACTGAAATAATTCCTTACGGACTGAATTAATTCCTTTCGGACTGAATTAATTCCTTACGGACTGAACTAATTCCTTACGGACTGAATTAATTCCTTACGGACTGAAATAATTCCTTACGGACTGAATTAATTCCTTACGGACTGAACTAATTCCTTACGGACTGAATTAATTCCTTACGGACTGAAATAATTCCTTACGGACTGACATAATTCCTTACGGACTGAATTAATTCCTTACGGACTGAAGTAATTCCTTGACTGAATTAATTCCTTACGTACTTAATTCATTCCTTACGGACTGAAGTAATTCCTTGACTGAATTAATTCCTTACGTACTAAATTCATTCCTTACGGACTGAATTAATTCCTTACGGACTGAATTAATTCTTTAGGATTGATTGAATTCCTTTCTTACTGAATTAATTCCTTACGGACAGAATCAATTCCTTACGGAATGAATGAATTTCTTTACGGCCTGATATAATTCCTTACGGACTGAATTAATTCCTTACGGACTGAATTAATTCCTTACGGACTGTAATAATTCCTTTCGGAATGAATTAATTCCTTACGGACTGAATTAATTCTTTAGGATTGATTGAATTCCTTTCTTACTGAATTAATTCCTTACGGACAGAATTAATTCCTTACGGAATGAAATGAATTTCTTTACGGACTGAATTAATTCCTTACGGACTGAATTAATTCTTTACGGACTGAACTAACTCCTTTCGGAATGAATTAATTAATTACGGACTGAATTAATTCCTTACGGATTGAATTAATTCCTTACTGACTGAATTAATTCTTTACGGACTGAATTAATTCCTTACGGACTGAATTATTTCCTTACGGAGTGAATTAATTCCTTACGGACTGAATTAATTGATTACGGACTGAATTAATTCCTTACGGACTGAAATAATTCCTTACGGACTGAATTAATTCCTTACGGACTGAATTAATTGATTACGGACTGAATTAATTCCTTACGGACTGAATTAATTCCTTACGGACTGAATTTTTTCCTTACGGACTGAATTAATTCCTTTCAGACTGAATTAATTCCTTACGTACTTAATTAATTCCTTACGTACTTAATTAATTCCTTACGGACTGAATGAATTATTTAGGATTGATTGAATTCCTTACTTACTGAATTAATTCCTTACCGATTTAGTTAATTCCTTTCGGAACGTATTAATTCCTTATGTACTGAATTAGTTCCTTACGGAATGAATTAATTCCTTACGGACTTTATTAATTATTTAGGATTGATTGAATTCCTTACTTACTGAATTAATTCCTTACGGACTGAATTAATTCCTTACGGACTGAGTTAATTCCTTTCAGACTGAATTAATTCCTTACTTACTGAATTAATTCCTTACCGATTTAGTTAATTCCTTTCGGAACGTATTAATTCCTTATGTACTGAATTAATTCCTTATGGACTGAATTAATTCCTTACGTACTTATTTAATTCCTTACGGACTGAATCAATTCCTTACGGACTGAATTAATTCTTTAGGATTGATTGAATTCCTTTCTTACTTAATTAATTCCTTACGGACTGAATTAATTACTTAGGATTGATTGAATTACTTACTTACTGAATTAATTCCTTACCGATTTAGTTAATTCCTTTCGGAACGAATTAATTCCTTACGTACTGAATTAATTCCTTACGGACTGAATCAATTCATTACGGACTTAATTAATCCATTAGAAACTGAATTCATTCCTTACGGACTGAATTAATTCATTACGGACTTAATTAATCCATTAGAAACTGAATTCATTCCTTACCTGCAGAATTAATTCCTTACGGACTGAATTAATTCATTACGTACTTAAGTAATCCATTAGAAACTGAATTCATTTCTTACGGACTGAATTAATTCCTTACGGACTGAATTAATTCTTTAGGATTGAATGAATTCCTTACTTACTGAATTAATTCCTTACGGACTGAACTAATTACTTACGGAATGAATTAATTCCGTACGGCCTGATTTAATTCCTTACTGACTGAATTAATTCCTTACGGAATGGATTAATTCCTTACGGACTAAATTAATTCCTTACGGATTGAATTAATTCCTTACGGATTGAATTAATTCCTTACGGATTGAATTAATTCTTTAGGATTGATTGAATTCCTTACTTACTGAATTAATTCCTTATGTACTTAATTAATTCCTTACGGAATAAATTAATTCCTTACGTACTTAATTAATTCCTTACGGATTGATTGAATTCCTTTCTTACTGAATTAATTCCTTACGGACAGAATTAATTCCTTACGGAATGAATTAATTTCTTTACGGCCTGATATAATTCCTTACGGACTGAATTAATTCTTTAGGATTGATTGAATTCCTTTCTTACTGAATTAATTCCTTACGGACTGAATTAATTCCTTTCAGACTGAATTAATTCCTTACAGACTGAATTAATTCCTTACGGACTGAATTAATTCCTTACATACTAAATTAATTCCTTACGGACTGAATTAATTCCTTACGGACTGAATTAATTCCTTACGGACTGAATTAATTTATTACGGACTGAATTAATTCCTTACGGACTGAATCAATTCATTACGGACTTAATTAATCCATTAGAAACTGAATTCATTCCTTACGGACTGAATTAATTCATTACGGACTTAATTAATCCATTAGAAACTGAATTCATTCCTTACCTGCAGAATTAGTTCCTTACGGACTGAATTAATTCATTACGTATTTAAGTAATCCATTAGAAACTGAATTCATTCCTTACGGACTGAATTAATTCTTTAGGATTGATTGAATTCCTTACTTACTGAATTAATTCCTTACGGACTGAATTAATTACTTACGGAATGAATTAATTCCGTACGGCCTGATTTAATTCCTTACTGACTGAATTAATTCCTTAAGGAATGGATTAATTCCTTACGGACTAAATTAATTCCTTACGGACTAAATTAATTCCTTACGGACTGAATTAATTCCTTACGGACTGAATTAATTCTTTAGGATTGATTGAATTCCTTTCTTACTGAATTAATTCGTTACGGACTAAATTAATTCCTTACATACTGAATTAATTCTTTACGGACTGAATTAATTCCTTACGGACTGAATTAATTCCTTATGGACTGAATTAATTCCTTATGTACTGAATTAATTCCTTACCGACTGAATTAATTCCTTACGGACTGAATTAATTCTAAAGGATTTATTGAATTCCTTACTTACTGAATTAATTCCTTACGTACTTAATTAATTCCTTACGGACTGAATTAATTCCTTACGGATTGATTGAATTCCTTTCTTACTGAATTAATTCCTTACGGACAGAATTAATTCCTTACGGAATGAATTAATTTCTTTACGGCCTGATGTAATTCCTTACGGACTGAATTAATTCTTTAGGATTGATTGAATTCCTTTCTTACTGAATTAATTCCTTACTTACTGAATTAATTCCTTACGGACTGAATTAATTCCTTACGGACTGAATTAATTCCTTACGTACTTAATTAATTCCTTTCAGACTTTAGGATTGATTGAATTCCTTACGTACTGAATGAATTCCTTACGGACTGAATTAATTACTTACGGAATGAATTAATTCCGTACGGCCTGATTTAATTCCTTACTGACTGAATTAATTCCTTAAGGAATGGATTAATTCCTTACTGACTAAATTAATTCCTTACGGACTGAATTAATTCCTTACGGACTGAATTAATTCCTTACGGACTGAATTAGTTCTTTAGGATTGATTGAATTCCTTTCTTACTGAATTAATTCGTTACGGACTGAATTAATCCATTAGAAACTGAATTCATTCCTTACGGACTGAATTAATTCATTACGGACTTAATTAATCCAATAGAAACTGAATTCATTCCTTACGGACTGAATTAATTCATTACGGACTGAATTAATTCATTACGTACTTAAGTAATCCATTAGAAACTGAATTCATTCCTTACGGACTGAATTAATTCTTTAGGATTGAATGAATTCCTTACTTACTGAATTAATTCCTTACGGACTGAATTAATTACTTACGGAATGAATTAATTCCGTACGGCCTGATTTAATTCCTTACTGACTGAATTAATTCCTTACGGAATGGATTAATTCCTTACGGACTAAATTAATTCCTTACGGATTGAATTAATTCCTTACGGATTGAATTAATTCCTTACGGATTGAATTAATTCTTTAGGATTGATTGAATTCCTTTCTTACTGAATTAATTCCTTACGGACAGAATTAATTCCTTACGGACTTAATTAATCCATTAGAAACTGAATTCATTCCTTACCTGCAGAATTAATTCCTTACGGACTGAATTAATTCATTACGTACTTAAGTAATCCATTAGAAACTGAATTCATTCCTTACGGACTGAATTAATTCTTTAGGATTGAATGAATTCCTTACTTACTGAATTAATTCCTTACGGACTGAATTAATTACTTACGGAATGAATTAATTCCGTACGGCCTGATTTAATTCCTTACTGACTGAATTAATTCCTTACGGAATGGATTAATTCCTTACGGACTAAATTAATTCCTTACGGATTGAATTAATTCCTTACGGATTGAATTAATTCCTTACGGATTGAATTAATTCTTTAGGATTGATTGAATTCCTTTCTTACTGAATTAATTCCTTACGGACAGAATTAATTCCTTACGGAATGAATTAATTTCTTTACGGCCTGATATAATTCCTTACGGACTGAATTAATTCATTACGGACTTAATTAATCCATTAGAAACTGAATTCATTCCTTACCTGCAGAATTAGTTCCTTACGGACTGAATTAATTCATTACGTATTTAAGTAATCCATTAGAAACTGAATTCATTCCTTACGGACTGAATTAATTCCTTACGGACTGAATTAATTCCTTACGGATTGATTGAATTCCTTACTTACTGAATTAATTCCTTACGGACTGAATTAATTACTTACGGAATGAATTAATTCCGTACGGCCTGATTTAATTCCTTACTGACTGAATTAATTCCTTAAGGAATGGATTAATTCCTTACGGACTAAATTAATTCCTTACGGACTAAATTAATTCCTTACGGACTGAATTAATTCCTTACGGACTGAATTAATTCTTTAGGATTGATTGAATTCCTTTCTTACTGAATTAATTCGTTACGGACTGAATTAATTCCTTACATACTGAATTAATTCTTTACGGACTGAATTAATTCCTTACGGACTGAATTAATTCCTTATGGACTGAATTAATTCCTTATGTACTGAATTAATTCCTTACCGACTGAATTAATTCCTTACGGACTGAATTAATTCTAAAGGATTTATTGAATTCCTTACTTACTGAATTAATTCCTTACGTACTTAATTAATTCCTTACGGACTGAATTAATTCCTTACGGATTGATTGAATTCCTTTCTTACTGAATTAATTCCTTACGGACAGAATTAATTCATTACGGAATGAATTAATTTCTTTACGGCCTGATGTAATTCCTTACGGACTGAATTAATTCTTTAGGATTGATTAAATTCCTTTCTTACTGAATTAATTCCTTACTTACTGAATTAATTCCTTACGGACTGAATTAATTCCTTACGGACTGAATTAATTCCTTACGTACTTAATTAATTCCTTTCAGACTTTAGGATTGATTGAATTCCTTACGTACTGAATTAATTCCTTACGGACTGAATTAATTACTTACGGAATGAATTAATTCCGTACGGCCTGATTTAATTCCTTACTGACTGAATTAATTCCTTAAGGAATGGATTAATTCCTTACTGACTAAATTAATTCCTTACGGACTGAATTAATTCCTTACGGACTGAATTAATTCCTTACGGACTGAATTAGTTCTTTAGGATTGATTGAATTCCTTTCTTACTGAATTAATTCGTTACGGACTGAATTAATTCCTTACATACTGAATTAATTCCTTACGGACTGAATTAATTCCTTACGTACTTAATTAATTCCTTACGGACTGAATTAATTCCTTACGTACTTAATTAATTCCTTACGGACTGAATTAATTCCTTACGGACTGAATTAATTCTTTAGGATTGATTGAATTCCTTTCTTACTTAATTAATTCCTTACGGACTGAATTAATTACTTAGGATTGATTGAATTACTTACTTACTGAATTAATTCCTTACCGATTTAGTTAATTCCTTTCGGAACGAATTAAATCCTTACGTACTGAATTAATTCCTTACGGACTGAATCAATTCATTACGGACTTAATTAATCCATTAGGATTAATTAGGACTGAATTAATTCCTTACGGACTGAATTAATTCCTTACGGACTGAATTAATTCCTTACGTACTTAATTAATACCTTTCAGACTGAATTAATTCCTTACGTACTTAATTAATTCATTACGGACTGAATTAATTCCTTACGGACTGAATTAATTCATTAAGGACTGAAATAATTCCTTACGGACTGAATTAATTCCTTTCGGACTGAATTAATTCCTTACGGACTGAACTAATTCCTTACGGACTGAAATAATTCCTTACGGACTGAAATAATTCCTTACGGACTGAATTAATTCCTTACGGACTGAACTAATTCCTTACGGACTGAATTAATTCCTTACGGACTGAAATAATTCCTTACTGACTGACATAATTCCTTACGGACTGAATTAATTCCTTACGGACTGAAGTAATTCCTTGACTGAATTAATTCCTTACGTACTTAATTCATTCCTTACGGACTGAAGTAATTCCTTGACTGAATTAATTCCTTACGTACTTAATTCATTCCTTACGGACTGAATTAATTCCTTACGGACTGAATTAATTCTTTAGGATTGATTGAATTCCTTTCTTACTGAATTAATTCCTTACGGACAGAATCAATTCCTTACGGAATGAATGAATTTCTTTACGGCCTGATATAATTCCTTACGGACTGAATTAATTCCTTACGGACTGAATTAATTCCTTACGGACTGAAATAATTCCTTTCGGAATGAATTAATTCCTTACGGACTGAATTAATTCCTTACGGACTGAATTAATTATTTAGGATTTTTTGAATTCCTTACTTACTTAATTAATTCTTTACGTACTTAATTAATTCCTTACGGAATGAATTAATTCCTTACGGACTGAATTAATTCTTTAGGATTGATTGAATTCCTTTCTTACTGAATTAATTCCTTACGGACAGAATTAATTCCTTACGGAATGAATGAATTTCTTTACGGACTGAATTAATTCCTTACGGACTGAATTAATTCTTTACGGACTGAACTAATTCCTTTCGGAATGAATTAATTAATTACGGACTGAATTAATTCCTTACGGATTGAATTAATTCCTTACGGATTGAATTAATTCCTTACTGACTGAATTAATTCTTTACGGACTGAATTAATTCCTTACGGACTGAATTATTTCCTTACGGAGTGAATTAATTCCTTACGGACTGAATTAATTGATTACGGACTGAATTAATTCCTTACGGACTGAAATAATTCCTTACGGACTGAATTAATTCCTTACGGACTGAATTTTTTCCTTACGGACTGAATTAATTCCTTTCAGACTGAATTAATTCCTTACGTACTTAATTAATTCCTTACGTACTTAATTAATTCCTTACGGACTGAATGAATTATTTAGGATTGATTGAATTCCTTACTTACTGAATTAATTCCTTACCGATTTAGTTAATTCCTTTCGGAACGTATTAATTCCTTATGTACTGAATAAGTTCCTTACGGAATGAACTAATTCCTTACGGACTTTATTAATTATTTAGGATTGATTGAATTCCTTACGGACTGAATTAATTCCTTTCGGACTGAATTAATTCCTTACGGACTGAATTAATTCCTTACGGACTGAATTAATTACTTACCGATTTAGTTAATTCCTTTCGAAACGAATTAATTCCTTACGGACTAAATTAATTCCTTACCGATTTAGTTAATTCGTTTCGGAACGAATTAATTCCTTACGGACTGAATTAATTCCTTACCGACTGAATTAATTCCTTACGGACTGAATTAATTCCTTACGGACTGAATTAATTCCTTACGGAATTGATTAATTCCATACGGACTGAACTAATTCCTTACGGATTGAATTAATTCCTTACTGACTGAATTAATTCTTTACGGACTGAATTAATTCCTTACGGACTGAATTATTTCCTTACGGAGTGAATTAATTCCTTACGGACTGAATTAATTGATTACGGACTGAATTAATTCCTTACGGACTGAATTAATTCCTTACGGACTGAATTAATTCTTTAGGATTGACTGAATTCCTTTCAGACTGAATTAATTCCTTACGGACTGAATGAATTATTTAGGATTGATTGAATTCCTTACTTACTGAATTAATTCCTTACCGAATAAGTTAATTCCTTTCGGAACGTATTAATTCCTTATGTACTGAATTAGTTCCTTACGGACTGAATTAATTCTTTACGGACTGAATTAATTCCTTACGGACTGAATTAATTCCTTACGGACGGAATTTTACGGACTGAATTAATTCCTTACGGACTGAATTAATTCCTTACGGACTGAATTAATTCCTTACGGACTGAATTAATTCCTTACGGACTGAATTAATTCCTTACGGACTGAATTAATTCCTTTCAGACTGAATTAATTCCTTACGTACTTAATTAATTCCTTACGGACTGAATGAATTATTTAGGATTGATTGAATTCCTTACTTACTGAATTAATTCCTTACCGATTTAGTTAATTCCTTTCGGAACGTATTAATTCCTTATGTACTGAATTAGTTCCTTACGGAATGAATTAATTCCTTACGGACTTTATTAATTATTTAGGATTGATTGAATTCCTTACGGACTGAATTAATTCCTTTCGGACTGAATTAATTCCTTACGGACTGAATTAATTCCTTACGGACTGAAGTAATTAATTACGGACTGAATTAATTCCTTACGTACTTAATTAATTCTTTACGGACTGAATTAATTCCTTACGGACTGAATTAATTCTTTAGGATTGATTGAATTCCTTTCTTACTGAATTAATTCCTTACGGACTGAATTAATTCCTTACGGACTGAATTAATTCCTTACGGACTGAATTTTTTTTTTTTTTTTTTTTAATTTTCAATACCAACGTAGGCTTCTGCCCATTGTTGGTTATCTTTATTAAATGTCTTTTATTACATCGCTCTTTTAAGCAAATGTTATAAACATAAGAGAAGGGAGGGTAGATTAACCGGGGAGTTTACAAACCCTAAATCATGTTTTTAGCTTCCTTGAAAAACTCAAAAACATCTGGGAAAATTTTTTGATTGGTTAAAAGTGTCTCTGTGTTAAAATGTAGTTTGTGGCTACTTAATTGTCGTAAAAGAGTGGCCCTAAGTCTGTTAAGTCGTCGGCAGTGGTAGAGTAAGTGGGTAATGTCCTGTCGGGTCTGGTCTTGGCAAGAACAACAATCGTTGTCAGTTTTCTGGACTCTTCGTAAGTAGGATTTGGTAGGGTGGCCTGTGCGTAGTTGGATTATTGTTGATATTACAAGCTTCGGTAGCTTCAACGTTATAATAGGTTTGTGTAGTGGTTCAGCTCCGAGTTCTTGAAGGCAGTTTTTTGCTAACATCCAGAGATGTGCCCACTGCTCTATGGTATGTGTGTCGATTTTTTGGTATGCGTCTTTTTCGTTTAGTGGGGGATTGAGCCAAATTGTCTCCAAGTTGCTTCTTGCCCGTTCGTAACATGTAGTGTATCTCTTCCTTTTTGGAACTTCTGAAGTGGTTGGCCATTTATCCCAGTTCTTGCTCGCGAAATTTCTTAGAAGCGATTTTTCTAGTAGAAGACTTAGCGGGGGGAGGCCAGTTTCGATTTCCAAGGCTGTCGTGGGGGTGGATTTTAATGCTCCTGTAATTGTTAAGAGTCCTTTCCTGTATATTTGATTCAATGGTTTAAGATTGCTTGGAGAAATGTTGCTACAGGCTGGGAAGCCAAATCGTAGTTTTGATATTACCGTGGATTGGAAAATAGTTTTTAATTGCATACATGATGCGCTTCTCGAGATGTTCCTTATTTTGCGTATTTGTTGTAGGTTAAAATGGCACTCCGAAGCGAGGTAGCTGGTGTGATGTTGCCAATTTAATTTAGTGTCGTAAATTAGGCCCAAATATTTAACCGTTTCTTTGGGAATGATTTGGATTTGGTCCCAAGTCAAAGGACATCTTTCTGGGGTCCGTTTTCTTGAGAAATGTATGAGCTCTGTTTTTTCTCTTGAAAACTATAGATGAAGTTGTTTTCCCCATTTTTCCAAAGCAGTGATATTGTTTGAGATCAGCTTGACATTGTTCGCACTGGAGCGACCTGACACGTGGATATGGAGATCATCGGCAAAGGCCTGCGTACGAATTTTCTTCCTTTGGATGACACTTAAGGATTTGTTAACATAGATTAAGAAGAGAGTTGGAGAGATAGGGGAGCCTTGTGGTACACCTTTCGTTACCGTGAGAATTGGACTGGACTCCGTTTTGCATTGAATGTATGCCGTACGATTTTTAAGGAAGCTTTTGGTCCAAAGTATTAATTTTTGTGGGGCTTGGATTTTATAGAGTTCTTTAATTAACTTAGTGTGGCATACATTGTCAAAAGCACCTTTTATGTCCAATAACAGGGCTGTGTGAATTTTTCCTTTGTTGAAAATTTGTCAAGATTGCGTTGCTTAGTTGGATCTGAGCGTCGGTAGTGTATCGGTTGGGTCTAAAGCCCCACTGAGCGTCGGAGAGTATGTTTCCGGTTTCCAGGAATATTTTCAGTCGTTTGGAAATAGCTTTTTCCAGTATTTTCCCCAGAATCGGAAGAAGCGTTATGGGACGAAAATTTTTTATGGATGAGTAGTCCGTTTTGTTCGGCTTAGGTAGTGGTAGGACCTTTGCTGCTTTCCATGATTGAGGATAATGTCCCAGGGTAAAGGATGCGTTGTAAATTTGTAACACTGTTTTGCCAATTGTACTCCAGAGTTCTTTTAGGACGTTGGCTTGAATGGAGTCCACGCCTGGGGCTTTAAAGGGTTTTAGACTATGTACGATTTCTCGAATTTCCTCGGGGGAGAAGGGAGCAGTCAAATCCGAGTCCTTGTGTCTTCCGTTCTTGGGAACGTGGGATGTAGGGGGATTTAAAACTGATGTAGGTGAGTTTGTTATAGGGGTTCCACCAATTAAATTCTCCGCGATGAAACTCATTTTTGCTTTAGAGTCAGTGAATGGTTGTCCGTCTGCTTGTTTCAGGCGGTCTAGTTTGGTTAGTTAATCTTTTTGTCTTAGATGTTTATTAAAATTCCACAGAAACTTATTGTCAGGAGTCGTCATTTTGTCTGCCCAATATCTATCTCGTAGTAACCTAGTCCTTGAGCGGTAGCAGTTCCTGGTGGTTTTCCATTCAGTTTCGTGTTGTGGTTTCCGTGTAGTTTTGTAAAGTCTGAGTGCTTTGGCTGTTTGTCTGCGTAGCAGGTCGAGTTCTGTCCTCCACCATGGGTTGCTGTATTGTCATGTAGTGCGTTGGGGAATGTTTTGGTGCATTGTCGTTTGTATTATGGATGTCAGTTTGGATGCGGCTACGTCTAGGTCTCGTGGGTTGTTAAGTCTGTTGAAAAGTTGACGATTTAAAAGTATGGCTTGTGCAGTGTCGAGTCTTAGTTTTTGCCAGTTGGTTTGTCGGTAGCACCATGTTTTAGTGTGACAGGGACTGGTGAATGGGAGGTTAATAGTGATTTCGATGGCCACGTGGTCAGATTCGTTGTAGTATTCGTCGCTTAAAATAGTTAAATGTACGTGACTCAGCAGTTGTCGTGAAGTGAATGTTAGGTCTATTGTGGAATTTTGACCTCGTTCGTTTTGGAAGGTGGGGATGTTCCGCGTGTTGAGAAGTTGTAAGTCGTACTTCGTAATAAAATCATAGAGTTCGTTCCCTGCGTTATCTGGCTTTTTGTCTTCCCACAACCAATGGTGAGCATTGAAGTCTCCCGTAAGGATGATGTTGTTGTATGTACGATATTTGCTCCATATTTCATTTAGGAGGGTTTCACAGTTAGTTGTATGTCTTCTATACAGTGCTATGACGATGATTGGGAAGGATTGGGGTACATTTAGTTTAAAAGTCACGTAGAGGTTTGAAATGTCGATGATGTTAAAGGGGTTATTTGGCTTGGAGAGTACTGTCACTCCGTTGTACTGTGACGTTGCACACGTGGTTAAAAAACTCATGTTAGTGTTGGCAATGTTTTTAGGCGGTTCTATGATCACTATAGTTTCAACCAAACGTTTGCGGGCTTCTTGAGTAATTTCGAAAAGTTGATCGTAGTTTTTTCGAATGTTGTGGATGAGAATTTTGTGCCCGTGCACTATGGTTTGTTTGTTTTTTGTTGTCTATTGCGGTTCTTCTTGTTGGACAAGTTGGGTCAAAGGAATAGTGGTCTCCTTTGCAGTTGACGCATTTCTTTGTGGTCTTTGTGCAGGATCTCGTGTCGTGCGTATCTGCGCACTTTGCACAATTTGCTGTTTTGGTACAAGAAGAGGCCATGTGGTTGTATTCCTGGCAATTAAAGCACTGGATGACTGCTGGGCGATGGATGTCTTCTACTTGTACGACTTTGTTAAAAGCATAGAGGTTTCCTTTTGTAACAAGCTCTATTTTTTCTTTCAGTGATGAACATTCAATGATTATAGAGCCAAAATTTTTAGTGCTTTGTTGGTTGAGCCAGTGAGCGTTGGTGTGAGTGAAGATAATAGAGTTTTTTTTGGTGAGTTCTGTGCCGATGTTTTCCAATGTTTGGTTCTTGGGGAGTTGATGAATTACTATTTTTGTGTTTGGTTTCACCGTCTTGACCGGGCCAAAATGAGGTAGAGTGGTTGACTTAAGTAGCGAGTCCGCTTTCTGTTTGTCTTGGGGGTTTTTGAATGTTATGGCAAGTTTGCCAAAGCGTGTTTTTCTTATAAGGACCGGGCTTGGAGCCACCGGATCGCTGCCACGAAGGTCTTCTTCTATAAATTGTACAAGTTTCTCTGGGTTTGTTATTTCACTCTTCTTGGATGCGTCTTGCTGTTCGATAATTAAAGTGACGTCCTCTTCCGGTAGATTGTTTCGTCGTACCTTTTGAGGCTCCGTGGGAGTTGGAGTAGCTGTATTAGTTGATTTGGGCAGAGATTTCCTTTTCACCACCTGTGTCCACTCGTTGGTGGTTGGGGTGTGGATTTCGTTGTGGGCGGTAGTTGTTCTAGAATTTAATTCTTTGCGTAGTGCTTGAACTTCTGAGGTTAATGCAGAGACTTGTTGGACTAGTAAATTGTTACTCTCTTGAAGAGTTAGAATCATGGCTAGTAAGGAGTCGAAATTGTAATCTTCCGGGTGTGACCTTTTCCGCGTTAGGTCGTCTGTGGTAGGGGACAGAGCTCTCTTGTGGCCATGGTGCGGAGTTGTGTTGTTCTTACGATGTCTACACTTTTGGCAGTTCTTAGCCTGCGGACAGTCTCGCGCAAAGGAGAGTTTGCAGGTTTGACATTCTATGTAGGTAGCGGTTGGGTCTATGTCAATTCCATCGATGGGCTGAGGTAGGTCAACTTTGGTATTTTTCTTGGGCAAGTTCACTGGTGACCTTGATAGGTTAGGCATTTTTGGGTGGGGCCGAAGCCCATCAATGTTTGAATTCTCTTGTTTTAGTCTTTAGGTAACGAGTTTTAATTTTAAAATAACGGGAACTGAAAACACGGTAACGAATTGATAACTTGATGTAAAACTTAAACGAGGGTTCACTTTAATTCAGTAGAGAAAACAGAAAAATCAGGAGAGCGGGAAATTTGCGACTGTTTGCTTTGTGTGACGTTGAACGCCCTCCACGGACTGAATTAATTCCTTACGGACTGAATTAATTCTTTACGATTGATTGAATTCCTTTCTTACTGAATTAATTCCTTACGGACAGAATTAATTCCTTACGGAATGAATGAATTTCTTTACGGCCTGATATAATTCCTGACGGACTGAATTAATTCCTTACGGACTGAATTAATTCCTTACGGACTGAATTAATTCCTTACGGACTGAATTAATTCCTTACGGACTGAACTAATTCCTTTCGGAATGAATTAATTCCTTACGGACTGAATTAATTACTTACGGACTTTATTAATTATTTAGGATTGATTGAGTTCCTTACTTACTGAATTCATTCCTTTCGTACTTAATTAGTTCCTCACGGACTGAATTAATTATTTAGGATTGATTGAATTCCATACTTACTGAATTTATTCCTTACCGATTTAGTTAATTCCTTTCGGAACGAATTAATTCCTTACGTACGGAATTAGTTCCTTACGGACTTAATTAATTCCTTACGGACTGAAATAATTATTTAGGATTTATTGAATTCCTTACTTACTGAATTAATTCCTTACGTACTTTATTAATTCCTTACGGACCGAATTAATTCCTTACGGACTTTACTAATTCTTTAGGATTGATTGAATTCCTTACTTACTGAATTCATTCCTTTCGTACTTAATTAGTTCCTTACGGACTGAATTAATTATTTAAGATTTATTGAATTCCTTACTTACTGAATTTATTCCTTACCGATTTATGTAATTCCTTTCGGAACGAATTAATTCCTTACGTACTGAATTAGTTCCTTACGGACTTAATTTAGGATTGATTGAATTCCTTTCTTACTGAATTAATTACTTACGGACTGAATTAATTCCTTACGGACTGAATTAATTCCTTTCGGAATGAATTAATTCCTTACGGACTGAATTAATTCCTTACGGACTGAATTAATTATTTAGGATTGATTGAATTCCTTACTTACTGAATTAATTCCTTTCGGAATGAATTAATTCCTTACGGACTGAATTAATTCCTTACGGACTGAATTAATTATTTAGGATTGATTGAATTCCTTACTTACTGAATTAATTCCTTACGTACTTAATTAATTCCTTACGGACTGAATTAATTCTTTAGGATTGATTAAATTCCTTACTTACTGAATTTATTCCTTACCGATTTAGTTAATTCCTTTCGGAACGAATAAATTCCTTACGGACTGAATTAATTCCTTATGGATTGAATTAATTCCTTACGGACTGAATTAATTCCTTACGGAATGAATTAATTCCTTACGGACTGAATTAATTCTTTAGGATTGATTGAATTCCTTTCTTACTTAATTAATTCCTTACGGACAGAATTAATTCCTCTCGGAATGAATGAATTTCTTTACGGCCTGATATAAATACTTACGGACTGAATTAATTCCTTACGGACTGAATTAATTCCTTACATACTGAATTAATTCCTTACGGACTGAATTAATTCCTTTCGGAATGAATAAATTCCTTACGGACTGAATTTATTCCTTACGGATTGAATTAATTCCTTACGGACTGAATTAATTCCTTACGGACTGAATTAATTCCTTACGGAATGAATTAATTCCGTTCGGCCTGATTTAATTCCTTACTGACTGAATTAATTCCTTACGGAATGGATTAATTCCTTACGGACTGAACTAATTCCTTACGGATTGAATTAATTCCTTACGGACTGAATTAATTCCTTACGGAATGAATTAATTCCTTACGGACTGAATTAATTCTTTAGGATTGATTGAATTCCTTTCTTACTGAATTAATTCCTTACGGAATGAATGAATTCCTTACGGACTGAATTAATTCCTTACGGACTGAATTAATTATTTAGGATTGATTGAATTCCTTACTTACTGAATTAATTCCTTTCGGAATGAACTAATTCCTTACGGACTGAATTAATTCCTTACGGACTGAATTAATTATTTAGGATTGATTGAATTCCTTACTTACTGAATTAATTCCTTACGTACTTAATTAATTCCTTACGGACTGAATTAATTCTTTAGGATTGATTAAATTCCTTACTTACTGAATTTATTCCTTACCGATTTAGTTAATTCCTTTCGGAACGAATAAATTCCTTACGGACTGAATTAATTCCTTATGGATTGAATTAATTCCTTACGGACTGAATTAATTCCTTACGGAATGAATTAATTCCTTACGGACTGAATTAATTCTTTAGCATTGATTGAATTCCTTTCTTACTTAATTAATTCCTTACGGACAGAATTAATTCCTCACGGAATGAATGAATTCCTTACATACTGAATTAATTCCTTACGGACTGAATTAATTCCTTTCGGAATGAATTAATTCCTTACGGACTGAATTAATTCCTTACGGACTGAATAATTATTTAGGATTTATTGAATTCCTTACTTACTGAATTAATTCTATACGTACTTAATTAATTCCTTACGGACTGAATTAATTCTTTAGGATTGATTAAATTCCTTACTTACTGAATTAATTCCTTACCGATTTAGTTAATTCCTTTCGGAACGAATAAATTCCTTACGGACTGAATTAATTCCTTACGGATTGAATTAATTCCTTACGGACTGAATTAATTCCTTACGGACTGAATTAATTCCTTACGGAATGAATTAATTCCGTTCGGCCTGATTTAATTCCTTACTGACTGAATTAATTCCTTACGGAATGAATTAAATCCTTACGGACTGAATTAATTCTTTAGGATTGATTGAATTCCTTTCTTACTGAATTAATTCCTTACGGAATGAATGAATTTCTTTACGGCCTGATATAATTCCTTACGGACTGAATTAATTCTTTATGATTGATTAAATTCCTTTCTTACTGAATTAATTCCTTACGGACTGAAATAATTCCTTACGGACTGAATTAAGTCCTTACGGACTGAATTAATTCCTTACGGACTGAACTAATTCCTTTCGGAATGAATTAATTAATTACGGACTGAATTAATTCCTTACGGATTGAATTAATTCCTTACGGACTGAATTAATTCCTTACGGACTGAATTAATTCCGTACGGCCTGATTTAATTCCTTACTGACTGAATTAATTCCTTACGGAATGGATGAATTCCTTACGGACTGAACTAATTCCTTACGGATTGAATTAATTCCTTACGGACTGAATTAATTCTTTACGGACTGAATTAATTCCTTACGGACTGAATTAATTAATTACGGAGTGAATTAATTAATTACGGACTGAATTAATTGATTACGGACTGAACTAATTCCTTACGGAATGAATTAATTATTTAGGATTGATTGAATTCCTTTCTTACTTAATTAATTCCTTACGGACAGAATTAATTCCTCACGGAATGAATGAATTTCTTTACGGCCTGATATACTTACTTACGGACTGAATTAATTCCTTACGGACTGAATTAATTCCTTACATACTGAATTAATTCCTTACGGACTGAATTAATTCCTTACGGACTGAACTAATTCCTTTCGGAATGAATTAATTCCTTACGGACTGAATTAATTCCTTACGGACTGAATAATTATTTAGGATTTATTGAATTCCTTACTTACTGAATTAATTCCTTACGTACTTAATTAATTCCTTACGGACTGAATTAATTCTTTAGGATTGATTAAATTCCTTACTTACTGAATTAATTCCTTACCGATTTAGTTAATTCCTTTCGGAACGAATAAATTCCTTACGGACTGAATTAATTCCTTACGGATTGAATTAATTCCTTACGGACTGAATTAATTCCTTACGGACTGAATTAATTCCTTACGGAATGAATTAATTCCATTCGGCCTGATTTAATTCCTTACTGACTGAATTAAATCCTTACGGAATGGATTAATTCCTTACGGACTGAACTAATTCCTTACGGATTGAATTAATTCCTTACGGACTGAATTAATTCCTTACGGAATGAATTAATTCCTTACGGACTGAATTAATTCTTTAGGATTGATTGAATTCCTTTCTTACTGAATTAATTCCTTACGGAATGAATGAATTTCTTTACGGCCTGATATAATTCTTTACGGACTGAATTAATTCTTTAGGATTGATTAAATTCCTTTCTTACTGAATTAATTCCTTACGGACTGAAATAATTCCTTACGGACTGAATTAAGTCCTTACGGACTGAATTAATTCCTTACGGACTGAACTAATTCCTTTCGGAATGAATTAATTAATTACGGACTGAATTAATTCCTTACGGATTGAATTAATTCCTTACGGACTGAATTAATTCCTTACGGACTGAATTAATTCCGTACGGCCTGATTTAATTCCTTACTGACTGAATTAATTCCTTACGGAATGGATGAATTCCTTACGGACTGAACTAATTCCTTACGGATTGAATTAATTCCTTACGGACTGAATTAATTCTTTACGGACTGAATTAATTCCTTACGGACTGAATTAATTAATTACGGAGTGAATTAATTAATTACGGACTGAATTAATTGATTACGGACTGAATTAATTCCTTACGGACTGAATTAATTCCTTACGGACTGAAGTAATTCCTTGACTGAATTAATTCCTTACGTACTTAATTAATTCCTTACGGACTGAATTAATTCCTTACGGACTGAATTAATTCCTTACGGACTGAATTAATTCTTTAGAATTGACTGAATTCCTTTCTTACTGAATTAATTCCTTACGGACAGAATTAATTCCTTACGGAATGAATGAATTTCTTTACGGCCTGATATAATTACTTACGGACTGAATTAATTCCTTACGGACTGAATTAATTCCTTACGGACTGAATTAATTCCTTACGGACTGAATTAATTCCTTACGGACTGAATTAATTCCGTTCGGCCTGATTTAATTCCTAACTGACTGAATTAATTCCTTACGGAATGGATTAATTCCTTACGGACTGAACTAATTCCTTACGGATTGAATTAATTCCTTACGGACTGAATTAATTCCTTACGGAATGAATTAATTCCTTACGGAATGAATTAATTCCTTACGGACTGAATTAATTCTTTAGGATGGATTGAATTCCTTTCTTACTGAATTAATTCCTTACGGAATGAATGAATTTCTTTACGGCCTGATATAATTCCTTACGGACTGAATTAATTCTTTAGGATTGATTAAATTCCTTTCTTACTGAATTAATTCCTTACGGACTGAAATAATTCCTTACGGACTGAATTAAGTCCTTACGGACTGAATTAATTCCTTACGGACTGAACTAATTCCTTTCGGAATGAATTAATTAATTACGGACTGAATTAATTCCTTACGGATTGAATTAATTCCTTACGGACTGAATTAATTCCTTACGGAATGGATGAATTCCTTACGGACTGAACTAATTCCTTACGGATTGAATTAATTCCTTACGGACTAAATTAATTCTTTACGGACTGAATTAATTCCTTACGGACTGAATTAATTAATTACGGAGTGAATTAATTAATTACGGACTGAATTAATTGATTACGGACTGAAATAATTCCTTACGGACTGAATTAATTCCTTACGGACTGAAGTAATTCCTTACGGACTGAATTAATTCCTTACGGACTGAATTAATTCCTTACGGACTGAATTAATTCTTTAGGATTGATTGAATTCCTTTCTTACTGAATTAATTCCTTACGGACAGAATTAATTACTTACGGAATGAATGAATTTCTTTACGGCCTGATATAATTACTTACGGACTGAATTAATTCCTTACGGACTGAATTAATTCCTTACCTACTGAATTAATTCCTTACGGACTGAATTAATTCCTTACGGACTGAACTAATTCCTTTCGGAATTATTTAATTCCTTACGGACTGAATTAATTCCTTACGGACTTTATTAATTATTTAGGATTGATTGAATTCCTTACTTACTGAATTCATTCCTTTCGTACTTAATTAGTTCCTTATGGACTGAATTAATTATTTAGGATTTTTTGAATTCCTTACTTACTTAATTAATTCTTTACGTACTTAATTAATTCCTTACGGAATGAATTAATTCCTTACGGACTGAATTAATTCCTTACGGACTGAATTAATTCTTTAGGATTGATTGAATTCCTTTCTTACTGAATTAATTCCTTACGGAATGAATGAATTTCTTTGCGGCCTGATATAATTCCTTACGGACTGAATTAATTCTTTAGGATTGATTAAATTCCTTTCTTACTGAATTAATTCCTTACGGACTGAATTAAGTCCTTACGGACTGAATTAATTCCTTACGGACTGAACTAATTCCTTTCGGAATGAATTAATTAATTTCGGACTGAATTAATTCCTTACGGATTGAATTAATTCCTTACGGACTGAATTAATTCCTTACGGACTGAATTAATTCCTTACGGACTGAATTAATTCCTTACGGACTGAATTAATTCCTTACGGACTGAAATAATTCTTTACGGACTGAATTAATTCCTTTCGGAATGAATTAATTCCGTACGGCCTGATTTAATTCCTTACTGACTGAATTAATTCCTTACGGAATGGATGAATTCCTTACGGACTGAACTAATTCCTTACGGATTGAATTAATTAATTACGGACTGAATTAATTCTTTACGGACTGAATTAATTCCTTACGGACTGAATTAATTCCTTACGGAGTGAATTAATTAAATACGGACTGAATTAATTGATTACGGACTGAATTAATTCCTTACGGACTGAAGTAATTCCTTGACTGAATTAATTCCTTACGTACTTAATTAATTCCTTACGGACTGAATTAATTCCTTACGGACTGAATTAATTCCTTACGGACTGAATTAATTCTTTAGGATTGATTGAATTCCTTTCTTACTGAATTAATTCCTTACGGACAGAATTAATTCCTTACGGAATGAATGAATTTCTTTACGGCCTGATATAATTACTTACGGACTGAATTAATTCCTTACGGACTGAATTAATTCCTTACGGACTGAATTAATTCCTTACGGACTGAATTAATTCCTTACGGACTGAACTAATTCCTTTCGGAATGAATTAATTCCTTACGGACTGAATTAATTCCTTACGGACTGAATTAATTATTTAGGATTGATTGAATTCCTTACTTACTGAATTAATTCCTTACCGATTTAGTTAATTCCTTTCGGAACGTATTAATTCCTTACGTACTGAATTAGTTCCTTACGGACTGAATTAATTATTTAGGATTTTTTGAATTCCTTACTTACTTAATTAATTCTTTACGTACTTAATTAATTCCTTACGGAATGAATTAATTCCTTACGGACTGAATTAATTCCTTACGGACTGAACTAATTCCTTTCGGAATGAATTAATTAATTACGGACTGAATTAATTCCTTACGGATTGAATTAATTATTTAGGATTTTTTGAATTCCTTACTTACTTAATTAATTCTTTACGTACTTAATTAATTCCTTACGGAATGAATTAATTCCTTACGGACTGAATTAATTCCTTACGGACTGAACTAATTCCTTTCGGAATGAATTAATTAATTACTGACTGAATTATTTCCTTACGGATTGAATTAATTCCTTACGGACTGAATTAATACCTTACGGACTTTATTAATTATTTAGGATTGATTGAATTCCTTACTTAATGAATTAATTCCTTACTTACTTAATTAATTCCTTACGGACTGAATTAATTCCTTACGGACTGAAGTAATTCCTTACGGACTGAATTAATTCCTTACGGACTGAATTAATTCCTTACGGACTGAATTAATTCTTTAGGATTGATTGAATTCCTTTCTTACTGAATTAATTCCTTACGGACAGAATTAATTACTTACGGAATGAATGAATTTCTTTACGGCCTGATATAATTACTTACGGACTGAATTAATTCCTTACGGACTGAATTAATTCCTTACCTACTGAATTAATTCCTTACGGACTGAATTAATTCCTTACGGACTGAACTAATTCCTTTCGGAATTATTTAATTCCTTACGGACTGAATTAATTCCTTACGGACTTTATTAATTATTTAGGATTGATTGAATTCCTTACTTACTGAATTCATTCCTTTCGTACTTAATTAGTTCCTTATGGACTGAATTAATTATTTAGGATTTTTTGAATTCCTTACTTACTTAATTAATTCTTTACGTACTTAATTAATTCCTTACGGAATGAATTAATTCCTTACGGACTGAATTAATTCCTTACGGACTGAATTAATTCTTTAGGATTGATTGAATTCCTTTCTTACTGAATTAATTCCTTACGGAATGAATGAATTTCTTTGCGGCCTGATATAATTCCTTACGGACTGAATTAATTCTTTAGGATTGATTAAATTCCTTTCTTACTGAATTAATTCCTTACGGACTGAATTAAGTCCTTACGGACTGAATTAATTCCTTACGGACTGAACTAATTCCTTTCGGAATGAATTAATTAATTTCGGACTGAATTAATTCCTTACGGATTGAATTAATTCCTTACGGACTGAATTAATTCCTTACGGACTGAATTAATTCCTTACGGACTGAATTAATTCCTTACGGACTGAATTAATTCCTTACGGACTGAAATAATTCTTTACGGACTGAATTAATTCCTTTCGGAATGAATTAATTCCGTACGGCCTGATTTAATTCCTTACTGACTGAATTAATTCCTTACGGAATGGATGAATTCCTTACGGACTGAACTAATTCCTTACGGATTGAATTAATTAATTACGGACTGAATTAATTCTTTACGGACTGAATTAATTCCTTACGGACTGAATTAATTCCTTACGGAGTGAATTAATTAAATACGGACTGAATTAATTGATTACGGACTGAATTAATTCCTTACGGACTGAAGTAATTCCTTGACTGAATTAATTCCTTACGTACTTAATTAATTCCTTACGGACTGAATTAATTCCTTACGGACTGAATTAATTCCTTACGGACTGAATTAATTCTTTAGGATTGATTGAATTCCTTTCTTACTGAATTAATTCCTTACGGACAGAATTAATTCCTTACGGAATGAATGAATTTCTTTACGGCCTGATATAATTACTTACGGACTGAATTAATTCCTTACGGACTGAATTAATTCCTTACGGACTGAATTAATTCCTTACGGACTGAATTAATTCCTTACGGACTGAACTAATTCCTTTCGGAATGAATTAATTCCTTACGGACTGAATTAATTCCTTACGGACTGAATTAATTATTTAGGATTGATTGAATTCCTTACTTACTGAATTAATTCCTTACCGATTTAGTTAATTCCTTTCGGAACGTATTAATTCCTTACGTACTGAATTAGTTCCTTACGGACTGAATTAATTATTTAGGATTTTTTGAATTCCTTACTTACTTAATTAATTCTTTACGTACTTAATTAATTCCTTACGGAATGAATTAATTCCTTACGGACTGAATTAATTCCTTACGGACTGAACTAATTCCTTTCGGAATGAATTAATTAATTACGGACTGAATTAATTCCTTACGGATTGAATTAATTATTTAGGATTTTTTGAATTCCTTACTTACTTAATTAATTCTTTACGTACTTAATTAATTCCTTACGGAATGAATTAATTCCTTACGGACTGAATTAATTCCTTACGGACTGAACTAATTCCTTTCGGAATGAATTAATTAATTACTGACTGAATTATTTCCTTACGGATTGAATTAATTCCTTACGGACTGAATTAATACCTTACGGACTTTATTAATTATTTAGGATTGATTGAATTCCTTACTTAATGAATTAATTCCTTACTTACTTAATTAATTCCTTACGGACTGAATTAATTCCTTACCGATTTAGTTAATTCCTTTCGGAACGAATTAATTCCTTACGGACTGAATTAATTCCTTACCGATTTAGTTAATTCGTTTCGGAACGAATTAATTCCTTACGGACTGAATTAATTCCTTACGGACTGAATTAATTCCTTACGGAATTGAATAATTCCTTACGGACTGAACTAATTCCTTACGTATTGAATTAATTCCTTACTGACTGAATTAATTCTTTACGGACTGAATTAATTCCTTACGGACTGAATTAATTCCTTACGGACTGAAATAATTCTTTAGAATTGATTGAATTCCTTTCTTACTGAATTAATTCCTTACGGACAGAATTAATTCCTTACGGAATGAATGAATTTCTTTACGGACTGATATAATTCCTTACGGACTGAATTAATTCTTTAGGATTGATTGAATTCTTTTTTACTGAATTAATTCGTTACGGACTGAATTAATTCTTTCGGACTGAATTAATTCCTTACGGACTGAATTAATTCCTTTCAGACTGAATTAATTCCTTACGTACTGAATTAGTTCCTTACGGACTGAATTAATTATTTAAGATTTTTTGAATTCCTTACTTACTTAATTAATTCCTTACGTACTTAATTAATTCCTTACGGACTGAATTAATTCCTTACGGACTGAATTAATTCTTTAGGATTGATTGAATTCCTTTCTTACTGAATTAATTCCTTACGGACTGAATTAATTTGCCTGGGTTTGCCTGGGTTTAGATTGCCTGGGTTATCTGGTGTTTTACTCTCCCATAGCCAGTGGTGGGCATTAAAATCGCCTGTGATGATTACTTTAGAACTCAGATTATGGTAGCGATCCCATATGTCTTGGAGGAGTTCAGTCATATTTTCCGTGTGTCTTCTGTAGAGTGCTATAAGAAGGACTGGGGCAACACTTGGGCTTTGAAGTCTTAAGACAGCATACAGCGGCTTTATTTCTATTATGTATCCTGGACTTTCCCTCTTGCTAAGGATTATTATTCCCTCGTATTCCGTGCCAGCTTTGACTATATTATAGCCCATAACAGTGGAGCGTTGATAATTTTGGGGTGGTTCGATTGCGATTATTGTATCAATTGCTCTCCTGTTCGCTTCTCTGGTAAGTTCTTCTAGTTGATTTTTACTTTTCCTGATATTTTGGATGATAAGTTTGAGTCCGTCGGTCATTGCCTCCGGGTTGTTTTGTTGCGGTCGGAAATTTTTCGTATGTGATCAATGCGAACGGGGCATGATGGATCATACGTTGCGTGTATTCCTTTGCAGTTTGAGCATTTTAGATTTTTGGAGTTGCAGCTCCTAGTTTCGTGATCGGTGCGGGCGCACTTGCCGCATTTCGAGCTTGTGCTCTTACAATTCAAAGCAATGTGTCCGTATTCTTGGCAGCGAAAACATTGGACTACAGGGGAACGACGGGTGTCTTCTATTTGGACTCGACGATTATATGCGTAGAGTGAACCGAGGTTTAGCAATGATTTTTTACACTCGATTGAGGAGCAAGTGAACCTGATAGAGCCGTAGGCTTTGCCACTGTCTGGATTTAGCGGTTTGGCTATCCCCGCCTCGAAGTTCCAACCCAAGTCTTTTTTTTCCGATATGTGCTTCAAGATGTCTGAAATAGTTTGATCTTTCGGCAGTTGGTGGATAATGACGTCATAGTTCGGCTGACGTGTGATGGTTTTTACAGAGCCAAGAGTAGGCAGTTTCGCCAATTTGAGAGGGGCTTCACTTTTTTTCTTGTCTTCCTTGTTCTTAAACGTCAGGAAGATTTTGCCCGACTTTGTTTTATTGGCAAGGACTGGTTTAGGGGCTTCAGGGCAAATTTGTGATAGGTCTTTTTCAATCAGCTCCAGTAGGTCTTTGCGCGAAAAAGTTGCGTCTCTTTTAGCGTTGTCTTCCAATTCAATACAGAGGACATCTTCTGGTAAATCATCGTTGCCGGTTTGCATATTACCCGATCGGGTGTTAGGAATGGTTGTTGAGGGTTTACCAACCACTTGGGACCAAGACGCAGCACTGGGAGGGTTATTGACTTGTTGTCCAACCGCGTTAATGAATTGATCTGACAGGGTTTCGATTTTCGTGGTTAAGAGTTCCACTTTGCCAGAAAGAGCCGACACTAGCTCCAAGAGTTCGGTCTTGGTTTCTCTGAGTAAGGATACTTCTCTCATGAGCTTGTCATTACTTTCAAGGACAACTTTCGCATAGTCGGGAAGGAAAGTTCTTGATGAAGTGTTGGCGAACGCTACTTGGGGTTGGGTTGGGTCTGTTGGGATAGTTCTTTTAACCGGGGGGTCGTCTTGAGGGCTGCGTTTACGTTTAGACTCAGGGGTTTGGATTGGGGTTTGGATTTCAGGTAAAATCACAAGCATATTTCAACCAAATTTCAATGAAATTTCAATGTAATTTTAATAAGATTTCGAGGAAATTTCAGGTAAAAGTACAAGCAAATTTCAAGGAAATTTCACTAAAATTTCAGGTAAAATCACAAGCATGTTTCAACGAAATTTCAATGAAATTTCAGTGTAATTTCAATAAGATTTCGAAAAAATTTCAGTTAAAATTACAAGCAAATTTCAAGGAAATTTCATTGAAATTTCAGGTAAAATTACAAGCATATTTCAACGAAATTTCAATGAAATTTCAGTGTAATTTCAATAAGATTTCGAGGAAATTTCAGGTAAAATTACAAGCGAATTTCAAGGAAATTTCACTGAAATTTTAGGTAAAATCACAAGCATTTTTCAACGTAATTTCAATGAAATTTCAGTGTAATTTCAATAAGATTTCGAGGAAATTTCAGGTAAAATTACAAGCAAATTTCAAGGAAATTTCATTGAAATTTCAGGTAAAATTACAAGTATATTTCAACGTAATTTCAATGAAATTTCAGTGTAATTTCAATAAGATTTCGAGGAAATTTCAGGTAAAATTACAAGCAAATTTCAAGGAAATTTCACTGAAATTTCAGGTAAAATCACAAGCATATTTCAACGTAATTTCAATGAAATTTCAGTGTAATTTCAATAAGATTTCGAGGAAATTTCAGGAAAAATTACAAGCAAATTTCAAGGAAATTTCATTGAAATTTCAGCTAAAATCACAAGCATATTTCAACGTAATTTCAATGAAATTTCAGTGTAATTTCAATAAGATTTCAAGGAAATTTCAGGACAAGCAAATTTCAAGGAAATTTCACTGAAATTTTAGGTAAAATCACAAGCATATTTCAACGTAATTTCAAGGAAATTTCAGTGTAATTTCAATAAGATTTCGAGGAAATTTCAGGTAAAATTACAAGCAAATTTCAAGGAAATTTCACTGAAATTTCAGGTAAAATCACAAGCATTTTTCAACGAAATTTCAATGAAATTTCAGGTAAAATTACAAGCAAATTTCAAGGAAATTTCATTGAAATTTCAGGTAAAATTACAAGCATATTTCAACGAAATTTCAATGAAATTTCAGTGTAATTTCAATAAGATTTCGAGGAATTTTCGGGTAAAATTACAAGCAAATTTCAAGGAAATTTCATTGAAATTTCAGGTAAAATTACAAGCATATTTCAACGAAATTTCAATGAAATTTCAGTGTAATTTCAATAAGATTTCGAGAAAATTTCAGGTAAAATTACAAGCAAATCTCAATTAAATTTCAAGTAAAATTACAAGCAAATTTCAAGGAAATTTCATTGAAATTTCAGGTAAAATCACAAGCATATTTCAACGTAATTTCAATGAAATTTCAATGTAATTTCAATAAGATTTCGAGGAATTTTCGGTTAAAATTACAAGCAAATTTCAAGGAAATTTCATTGAAATTTCAGGTAAAATCACAAGCATATTTCAACGTAATTTCAATGAAATTTCAGTGTAATTTCAATAAGATTTCGAGGAAATTTCAGGTAAAATTACAAGCAAATTTCAAGGAAATTTCACTGAAATTTCAGGTAAAATCACAAGCATATTTCAACGTAATTTCAATGAAATTTCAGTGTAATTTCAATAAGATTTCGAGGAAATTTCAGGTAAAATTACAAGCAAATTTCAAGGAAATTTCATTGAAATTTCAGGTAAAATTACAAGCATATTTCAACGAAATTTCAATGAAATTTCAGTGTAATTTCAATAAGATTTCTAGGAATTTTCGGGTAAAATTACAAGCAAATTTCAAGGAAATTTCATTGAAATTTCAGGTAAAATCACAAGCATATATCAACGTAATTTCAATGAAATTTCAGTGTAATTTCAATAAGGTTTCGAGGAAATTTCAGGTAAAATTACAAGCAAATTTCAAGGAAATTTCATTGAAATTTCAGGTAAAATTACAAGCATATTTCAACGAAATTTCAATGAAATTTCAGTGTAATTTCAATAAGATTTCGAGAAAATTTCAGGTAAAATTACAAGCAAATCTCAATTAAATTTCAAGTAAAATTACAAGCAAATTTCAAGGAAATTTCATTGAAATTTCAGGTAAAATCACAAGCATATTTCAACGTAATTTCAATGAAATTTCAATGTAATTTCAATAAGATTTCGAGGAATTTTCGGTTAAAATTACAAGCAAATTTCAAGGAAATTTCATTGAAATTTCAGGTAAAATCACAAGCATATTTCAACGTAATTTCAATGAAATTTCAGTGTAATTTCAATAAGATTTCGAGGAAATTTCAGGTAAAATTACAAGCAAATTTCAAGGAAATTTCACTGAAATTTCAGGTAAAATCACAAGCATATTTCAACGTAATTTCAATGAAATTTCAGTGTAATTTCAATAAGATTTCGAGGAAATTTCAGGAAAAATTACAAGCAAATTTCAAGGAAATTTCATTGAAATTTCAGCTAAAATCACAAGCATATTTCAACGTAATTTCAATGAAATTTCAGTGTAATTTCAATAAGGTTTCGAGGAAATATCAGGTAAAATTACAAGCAAATTTCAAGGAAATTTCACTGAAATTTTAGGTTAAATCACAAGCATATTTCAACGTAATTTCAATGAAATTTCAGTGTAATTTCAATGAGATTTCGAGGAAATTTCAGGAAAAATTACAAGCAAATTTCAAGGAAATTTCATTGAAATTTCAGGTAAAATCACAAGCATATTTCAACGTAATTTCAATGAAATTTCAGTGTAATTTCAATAAGATTTCAAGGAAATTTCAGGACAAGCAAATTTCAAGGAAATTTCACTGAAATTTTAGGTAAAATCACAAGCATATTTCAACGTAATTTCAATGAAATTTCAGTGTAATTTCAATAAGATTTCGAGGAAATTTCAGGTAAAATTACAAGCAAATTTCAAGGAAATTTCACTGAAATTTCAGGTAAAATCACAAGCATTTTTCAACGAAATTTCAATGAAATTTCAGGTAAAATTACAAGCAAATTTCAAGGAAATTTCATTGAAATTTCAGGTAAAATTACAAGCATATTTCAACGAAATTTCAATGAAATTTCAGTGTAATTTCAATAAGATTTCGAGGAATTTTCGGGTAAAATTACAAGCAAATTTCAAGGAAATTTCATTGAAATTTCAGGTAAAATCACAAGCATATATCAACGTAATTTCAATGAAATTTCAGTGTAATTTCAATAAGGTTTCGAGGAAATTTCAGGTAAAATTACAAGCAAATTTCAAGGAAATTTCATTGAAATTTCAGGTAAAATTACAAGCATATTTCAACGAAATTTCAATGAAATTTCAGTGTAATTTCAATAAGATTTCGAGAAAATTTCAGGTAAAATTACAAGCAAATCTCAATTAAATTTCAAGTAAAATTACAAGCAAATTTCAAGGAAATTTCATTGAAATTTCAGGTAAAATCACAAGCATATTTCAACGTAATTTCAATGAAATTTCAATGTAATTTCAATAAGATTTCGAGGAATTTTCGGTTAAAATTACAAGCAAATTTCAAGGAAATTTCATTGAAATTTCAGGTAAAATCACAAGCATATTTGAACGTAATTTCAATGAAATTTCAGTGTAATTTCAATAAGATTTCGAGGAAATTTCAGGTAAAATTACAAGCAAATTTCAAGGAAATTTCACTGAAATTTCAGGTAAAATCACAAGCATATTTCAACGTAATTTCAATGAAATTTCAGTGTAATTTCAATAAGATTTCGAGGAAATTTCAGGAAAAATTACAAGCAAATTTCAAGGAAATTTCATTGAAATTTCAGCTAAAATCACAAGCATATTTCAACGTAATTTCAATGAAATTTCAGTGTAATTTCAATAAGATTTCAAGGAAATTTCAGGACAAGCAAATTTCAAGGAAATTTCACTGAAATTTTAGGTAAAATCACAAGCATATTTCAACGTAATTTCAAGGAAATTTCAGTGTAATTTCAATAAGATTTCGAGGAAATTTCAGGTAAAATTACAAGCAAATTTCAAGGAAATTTCACTGAAATTTCAGGTAAAATCACAAGCATTTTTCAACGAAATTTCAATGAAATTTCAGGTAAAATTACAAGCAAATTTCAAGGAAATTTCATTGAAATTTCAGGTAAAATCACAAGCATTTTTCAACGAAATTTCACTGAAATTTCAGGTAAAATCACAAGCATATTTCAACGTAATTTCAATGAAATTTCAGTGTAATTTCAATAAGATTTCAAGGAAATTTCAGGACAAGCAAATTTCAAGGAAATTTCACTGAAATTTTAGGTAAAATCACAAGCATATTTCAACGTAATTTCAATGAAATTTCAGTGTAATTTCAATAAGATTTCGAGGAAATTTCAGGTAAAATTACAAGCAAATTTCAAGGAAATTTCATTGAAATTTCAGGTAAAATCACAAGCATATTTCAACGTAATTTCAATGAAATTTCAGTGTAATTTCAATAAGATTTCGAGGAAATTTCAGGTAAAATTACAAGCAAATTTCAAGGAAATTTCACTGAAATTTCAGGTAAAATCACAAGCATATTTCAACGTAATTTCAATGAAATTTCAGTGTAATTTCAATAAGATTTCGAGGAAATTTCAGGTAAAATTACAAGCAAATTTCAAGGAAATTTCATTGAAATTTCAGGTAAAATCACAAGCATATTTCAACGTAATTTCAATGAAATTTCAGTGTAATTTCAATAAGATTTCGAGGAAATTTCAGGTTAAATTACAAGCAAATTTCAAGGAAATTTCACTGAAATTTTAGGTAAAATCACAAGCATATTTCAACGTAATTTCAATGAAATTTCAGTGAAATTTCAATAAGATTTCGAGGAAATTTCAGGTAAAATTACAAGCAAATTTCAAGGAAATTTCACTGAAATTTCAGGTAAAATCACAAGCATATTTCAACGTAATTTCAATGAAATTTCAGTGTAATTTCAATAAGATTTCGAGGAAATTTCAGGTAAAATTACAAGCAAATTTCAAGGAAATTTCATTGAAATTTCAGGTAAAATCACAAGCATATTTCAACGTAATTTCAATGAAATTTCAGTGTAATTTCAATAAGATTTCGAGGAAATTTCAGGTTAAATTACAATCAAATTTCATTGAAATTTCACTGAAATTTTAGGTAAAATCACAAGCATATTTCAACGTAATTTCAATGAAATTTCAGTGAAATTTCAATAAGATTTCGAGGAAATTTCAGGTAAAATTACAAGCAAATTTCAAGGAAATTTCACTGAAATTTCAGGTAAAATCACAAGCATATTTCAACGTAATTTCAATGAAATTTCAGTGTAATTGCAATAAGATTTCGAGGAAATTTCAGGACAAGCAAATTTCAAGGAAATTTCACTGAAATTTTAGGTAAAATCACAAGCATATTTAAACGTAATTTCAAGGAAATTTCAGTGTAATTTCAATAAGATTTCGAGGAAATTTCAGGTAAAATTACAAGCAAATTTCAAGGAAATTTCTGTTATGTACCCCGGTACATGTGCACTAGTATGCGCTAGGCTTGGGGTAAACGGGCACCAGTTTTCCCTTGTTTTGTTTTGTGTTACCTTGTTTGTACGATGTCAACCCCCGAGGTAGAAAAGTGAGTTGAGTTCGGGAGTGGGGAATCCAAGGGAGACAGAAGAGAAAGAGTGGTCTTAGAGAACAGAGGTTTTGTCAAGTGAACAAAAGAGATAGACGTGCCCGTGAAATCAACCCCCCATTGTTAAGTATCATTTACACTGTCATTGTTGTAACATCGACAGTTGAAGTGTTGAATACAGTACGTATTTTTCCCCTCGTTCTTCGTGTCAAAGGTGCATTTACTCCCAGAACATTCAGCGGTGGGATCCCGAGCAGCCGGGGATACCTTGCCACGTAGCCAGCCCAGCGAGTACGTCTACGTCAGCGTGACACAAGAAGCGAGTTCAATCTGGATCGGGAAGAAGGGGACGGCGGGTTGGGAATGGCTAACGCTAATGCGAGGGCACTGGTGCATCCGCCAACCTTCAATGGAACCGGAGATTTCGGCCAGTTCCTCGCACGTTTTCACCGGGTAGCGGTAGCTAACAGCTGGACGGACAACATGTGCCGGCGTATATTGCCTGCTTTGCTGGAAGGACCAGCAGGGATGGCTGTGGATGGCCTGGAGCCATTTCCGGAGACTATCGACGGGTTGGAGGCCGCTCTGAGGGGTATTTTCTCGCCAGTGGAAGCACAGCGTTTATACTTGGCAGAATTTTACGACCGGACGCTCTTGCGGGAGGAGATGCCGCACGTTTACGCAACGGACCTCAAGCGACTGTTTAGAGCCGCCAATCCCGAAATCAAGGAGGAGGCAACGGTTGAGAAGTTTGTAATGGAACAATTTATTAAGGGTCTGCCAGTGGAGTGGCGCGCTGCTTTCTACGACGCCCAAATTAGCAACCTGTCCGGGCTGGTAGCGAAAGTGAATATTTGGCGAATGTCCCGACAATTAGCGCGGCAGTCTGAGAGGAAGAGTTCGGTTAACCGGAAGACGGTGTGTCAAGATGACCAGAAGGGTGGTACGCAAGACGGGGGCGGAGGTGACCAGAAGATGGCTAGTGGTCCGGCTAAGTATTCCAGCGGTACCAAGCGCATTACCTGCTACGCCTGCAAGCAAACGGGGCACGTCAAGCGTGAGTGCAAGGTTCGTTGTGGTTCCTGTGGGTTGAAGGGGCACGTCACGGCCGATTGTCGTACAAAGTGCCGGGTATGCAACCAAGTCGGACACGTGCGGGCCAATTGCAAAAGCCAGAGCGGCGACCCCAGGGCATCATCGAGCGCGTCAGGCGGAGCTGTGACGAGTCGGCGTCTCCCCACCGATGCTTGCTACGTCGTGCATGCTCTGGCGGGTGGACTACCTTGCAACGCGGTAATCGACAGTGGGAGCGAAGAGTCGCTGATGGGCCTTCATCTTGCAGATAGAATTCCCGGACTTCGGGTACGCGACACAAGTCATCGGGTGACAACGGCGGATCGAAGTCAGGAGTTGCGGACCGATGGCGTTACGCGAGTGGCCTTGCGGGTGGGAAGCGGCGAGACTACCGACGTGGACTTGATCTTGGCCAGCTGTACCGACGACTTGATCCTGGGTATGGACTACCTTCGTCTTGCTTCTGCGAAGATCGACTTTGCATCCAATCGAGTCGAACTGTTCGGAGTCCGTCTAAGCCCCAGCGATTTCCGCGGCGCGGTTAGGGTTCGCGAGTTAACCGTCATCGAGCCGGGCACGGAAGCTTTGGTGCCCGCAACTGTGAGAAGGCCGTTCAGCACCCGCCGCCTAACCAACTCAGAAGTATTGCTCGTGGAGCCAAGCCGAAGAGCGGGCAGTAAAGGCCTGTTGATGGGGCGTGCCTGCATTGCGGAAGGGGCCGAAGTTATTTCTGTACGCCTGCTCAACGTGTCGTCAGAGCCGTTGGAAATTGGGCCAGAGGAAGATGTGGGAGAGGTTAGCATCGGCGAGTTGGCGGAGGATATGCTGCCCCCTGCGGAGAGCGACAAGATCGGGAGCGACGTGGGGTCGATAACTTTGGACCACTTGGAGGGTGCCCGAAGAGAGCAGGTTCGCAAGATGCTGTCGCGATTTGAGGATGTGTTCTCGTATGATGGCAAGATCGGGCGGGTAGCAGACGTCGAGCACCTGATCGAGACAAATGGACCACCCATTAAGCAGCGGGCGTATCGTACTCCAATCCACCTAAGGGACGTGGTGCGGGAGCAGGTAGGCAGCATGCTGGCTAGCAACGTCATCGAGACAAGCGCATCACCGTGGGCGAGCCCGATCGTCCTCGTGAAGAAGAAAGACGGGTCATACCGTTTCTGCGTGGATTTTCGGCGAGTGAATGCGGTTACGAAGAAGGATAGCTATCCACTTCCGCGCATGGATGACTTGCTGGCGGCTGTTGGTAAGGCCCAGTGGTTCACTAGTTTGGATCAGCGGTCGGGCTATTGGCAAATCCCCATGGAGGCCGGATCGAAGGAGTTGGAGTTTTATTTGGGGGAGCTAAAGAAATACGCCGTGCAGGATGGAGTCGTAGTGCGTAGTTCAGCAGGCGAATCAAGGCTAAACCGGCCTCAGCTGTTGGTTCCACCAGAAGCGCGTGCGGAGATCCTGCGGCTAGCGCACGACGCGCCGACCGCGGCGCGCCTGGGAATCGGGAAGACATTGTCTAGGATTACTCCTCACTATTTCTGGTGCGATCTGAAGAAGGATGTACGCGCTTACGTGCGAGGGTGCGCACCGTGTCTTCGCGTAAAGCCAAACCTCAAACCGGCGTCAGAGAGTCGTGGCACCATTCCCCTTTTGGGTGAAGTTTTTCGCCAGATCTCGATGGACATTTTGTCCGTTCCACGGAGCGAGAGCGGCAGGCGTTACGTCCTAGTTGTATCCGACCTCTTTAGCAAATGGGTGGAGACGTACGCCTTAGAAGACCAGACTGCAGAGACCGTAGCGGATTGCCTGTTGGAGTACATCTGCCGTTATGGTGTCCCAAGAACTATCCTCACGGACCAGGGGACCAATTTCGAATCGAAGTTGGTCAAGAGTATCTGCCATCGGTTAGGGATCAAGAAAATTCGTACGACTCCCTACCACCCTGCTTGCAATGGGCAGACAGAGCGGTTTAACCGGACGCTCTGCGAGATGCTAGCGCAATACGTCAACCGGCGGCAGACTGATTGGGATCAATGGCTCCCCGTAGTCACGCTCGCGTATCGGACAGCTGAGCACAGTACGACGAAGTTCAGCCCATTCGAGCTGGTATTCGGGAACGTGTGTCGCACTCCAGTTGTGACGGAGATGGAGTTGGAGTTGAGCGAGGAGGAGGACGCACAACCTCCGCTAGCCAGCGTCGAGTATCTGCGGGCCTTGAAGGATATCCTCGAATGGTATCGTGCTGGAGCCAGGGATGAATTGGGGCGGTATGGCGAGAAGATGCAACAGGATCCCGTCCCTCGTCATATGGTGGGCGATTTGGTATTCCGGAAGGTTGGCCAAGTCCCGCGTTTAACGTCGCCAAAGTTGGCCGCGCGTTTTGAAGGGCCGTATGAAGTAGTAGAAGCCAGCCCGCCTAACTACGTCATCCAGAAGGGGCGTGCTAAAAAGCGGATCCACGGGTCCAACTTACGCGGGGTCAAGGCAGCCGAGCTGAGAAGAGCACCATCGCCGGCGTACAGTTTGGATGGATCTTCAGGTATTCCCCTAGGCGATTCAGACACGGAAGAGCCCGAGCCACCCTTAGTGGAGGCAGACCTAGACGCCGCAATCTCTGCTGAAGATGGACGCATAACACGCCATGGGCGTCGCGTTAAGCAGCCGACGTGGTTGAGGGATTATTGTTGAGTCATTTGGAATTTATGATTGTTTCGGGGCTTGTGTTTAAGCGGTGGAGGATGTTATGTACCCCGGTACATGTGCACTAGTAAGCGCTAGGCTTGGGGTAAACGGGCACCAGTTTTCCCTTGTTTTGTTTTGTGTTACCTTGTTTGTACGATGTCAACCCCCGAGGTAGAAAAGTGAGTTGAGTTCGGGAGTGGGGAATCCAAGGGAGGCAGAAGAGAAAGAGTGGTCTTAGAGAACAGAGGTTTTGTCAAGTGAACAAAAGAGATAGGCGTGCCCGTGAAATCAACCCCCCATTGTTAAGTATCATTTACACTGTCATTGTTGTAACATCGACAGTTGAAGTGTTGAATACAGTACGTATTTTTCCCCTCGTTCTTCGTGTCAAAGGTGCATTTACTCCCATAACATTTCATTGAAATTTCAGGTAAAATCACAAGCATTTTTCAACGAAATTTCAATGAAATTTCAGTGTAATTTCAATAAGATTTCGAGGAAATTTCAGGTAAAATTACAAGCAAATTTCAAGGAAATTTCATTGAAATTTCAGGTAAAATTACAAGCATATTTCAACGAAATTTCAATGAAATTTCAGTGTAATTTCAATAAGATTTCGAGAAAATTTCAGGTAAAATTACAAGCAAATCTCAAGGAAATTTCAAGTAAAATTACAAGCAAATTTCAAGGAAATTTCATTGAAATTTCAGGTAAAATCACAAGCATATTTCAACGTAATTTCAATGAAATTTCAATGTAATTTCAATAAGATTTCGAGGAATTTTCGGGTAAAATTACAAGCAAATTTCATGGAAATTTCATTGAAATTTCAGGTAAAATCACAAGCATATTTCAACGTAATTTCAATGAAATTTCAGTGTAATTTCAATAAGATTTCGAGGAAATTTCAGGTAAAATTACAAGCAAATTTCAAGGAAATTTCACTGAAATTTCAGGTAAAATCACAAGCATATTTCAACGTAATTTCAATGAAATTTCAGTGTAATTTCAATAAGATTTCGAGGAAATTTCAGGTAAAATTACAAGCAAATTTCAAGGAAATTTCATTGAAATTTCAGGTAAAATCACAAGCATATTTCAACGTAATTTCAATGAAATTTCAGTGTAATTTCAATAAGATTTCGATGAAATTTCAGGTAAAATTACAAGCAAATTTCAAGGAAATTTCACTGAAATTTCAGGTAAAATCACAAGCATATTTCAACGTAATTTCAATGAAATTTCAGTGTAATTTCAATAAGATTTCGAGGAAATTTCAGTTAAAATTACAAGCAAATTTCAAGGAAATTTCATTGAAATTTCAGGTAAAATTACAAGCATATTTTAACGAAATTTCAATGAAATTTCAGTGTAATTTCAATAAGATTTCGAGTAAATTTCAGGTAAAATTACAAGCAAATTTCAAGGAAATTTCATTGAAATTTCAGGTTAAATCACAAGCATGTTTCAACGAAATTTCAATGAAATTTCAGTGTAATTTCAATAAGATTTCGAGGAAATTTCAGGAAAAATTACAAGCAAATTTCAAGGAAATTTCAATGAAATTTCAGGTAAAATCACAAGCATATTTCAACGTAATTTCAATGAAATTTCAGTGTAATTTCAATAAGATTTCAAGGAAATTTCAGGACAAGCAAATTTCAATTAAATTTCACTGAAATTTTTGGCAAAATCACATGCATATTTCAACGTAATTTCAAGGAAATTTCAGTGTAATTTCAATAAGATTTCGAGGAAATTTCAGGTAAAATTACAAGCAAATTTCAAGGAAATTTCAAGGAAATTTCAGTGTAATTTCAATAAGATTTCTAGAAAATTTCAGGTAAAATTACAAGCAAATTTCAAGGAAATTTCACTGAAATTTCAGATAAAATCACAAGCATATTTCAACGTAATTTCAATGAAATTTCAGTGTAATTTCAATAAGATTTCGATGAAATTTCAGGTAAAATTACAAGCAAATTTCAAGGAAATTTCACTGAAATTTCAGGTAAAATCACAAGCATATTTCAACGTAATTTCAATGAAATTTCAGTGTAATTTCAATAAGATTTCGAGGAAATTTCAGTTAAAATTACAAGCAAATTTCAAGGAAATTTCATTGAAATTTCAGGTAAAATTACAAGCATATTTTAACGAAATTTCAATGAAATTTCAGTGTAATTTCAATAAGATTTCGAGTAAATTTCAGGTAAAATTACAAGCAAATTTCAAGGAAATTTCATTGAAATTTCAGGTTAAATCACAAGCATGTTTCAACGAAATTTCAATGAAATTTCAGTGTAATTTCAATAAGATTTCGAGGAAATTTCAGGAAAAATTACAAGCAAATTTCAAGGAAATTTCAATGAAATTTCAGGTAAAATCACAAGCATATTTCAACGTAATTTCAATGAAATTTCAGTGTAATTTCAATAAGATTTCAAGGAAATTTCAGGACAAGCAAATTTCAATTAAATTTCACTGAAATTTTTGGCAAAATCACATGCATATTTCAACGTAATTTCAAGGAAATTTCAGTGTAATTTCAATAAGATTTCGAGGAAATTTCAGGTAAAATTACAAGCAAATTTCAAGGAAATTTCAAGGAAATTTCAGTGTAATTTCAATAAGATTTCTAGAAAATTTCAGGTAAAATTACAAGCAAATTTCAAGGAAATTTCACTGAAATTTCAGATAAAATCACAAGCATATTTCAACGTAATTTCAATGAAATTTCAGTGTAATTTCAATAAGATTTCGAGGAAATTTCAGGTAAAATTACAAGCAAATTTCAAGGAAATTTCATTGAAATTTCAGGTAAAATTACAAGCATATTTCAACGAAACTTCAATGAAATTTCAGTGTAATTTCAATAAGATTTCGAGGAAATTTCAGGTAAAATTACAAGCAAATTTCAAGGAAATTTCATTGAAATTTCAGGTAAAATTACAAGCATATTTCAACGAAATTTCAATGAAATTTCAGTGTAATTTCAATAAGATTTCGAGAAAATTTCAGGTAAAATTACAAGCAAATCTCAAGGAAATTTCAGGTAAAATTACAAGCAAATTTCAAGGAAATTTCCTTGAAATTTCAGGTAAAATCACAAGCATATTTCAACCAAATTTCAATGAAATTTCAATGTAATTTCAATAAGATTTCGAGGAAATTTCAGTTAAAATTACAAGCCAATTTCAAGGAAATTTCATTGAAATTTCAGGTAAAATTACAAGCATATTTCAACGAAATTTCAATGAAATTTCAGTGTAATTTCAATAAGATTTCGAGTAAATTTCAGGTAAAATTACAAGCAAATTTCAAGGAAATTTCATTGAAATTTCAGGTTAAATCACAAGCATGTTTCAACGAAATTTCAATGAAATTTCAGTGTAATTTCAATAAGATTTCGAGGAAATTTCAGGAAAAATTACAAGAAAATTTCAAGGAAATTTCATTGAAATTTCAGGTAAAATCACAAGCATACTTCAACGTAATTTCAATGAAATTTCAGTGTAATTTCAATAAGATTTCAAGGAAATTTCAGGACAAGCAAATTTCAAGGAAATTTCACTGAAATTTTTGGAAAAATCACAAGCATATTTCAACGTAATTTCAAGGAAATTTCAGTGTAATTTCAATAAGATTTCGAGGAAATTTCAGGTAAAATTACAAGCAAATTTCAAGGAAATTTCACTGAAATTTCAGGTAAAATTACAAGCATATTTCAACGAAATTTCAATGAAATTTCAGTGTAATTTCAATAAGATTTCGAGAAAATTTCAGGTAAAATTACAAGCAAATTTCAAGGAAATTTCAGGTAAAATTACAAGCAAATTTCAAGGAAATTTCATTGAAATTTCAGGTAAAATCACAAGCATATTTCAACGTAATTTCAATGAAATTTCAGTGTAATTTCAATAAGATTTCGAGGAAATTTCAGGTAAAATTACAAGCAAATTTCAAGGAAATTTCATTGAAATTTCAGGTAAAATCACAAGCATATTTCAACGTAATTTCAATGAAATTTCAGTGTAATTTTAATAAGATTTCGAGGAAATTTCAGGTAAAAGTACAAGCAAATTTCAAGGAAATTTCACTAAAATTTCAGGTAAAATCACAAGCATGTTTCAACGAAATTTCAATGAAATTTCAGTGTAATTTCAATAAGATTTCGAAAAAATTTCAGTTAAAATTACAAGCAAATTTCAAGGAAATTTCATTGAAATTTCAGGTAAAATTACAAGCATATTTCAACGAAATTTCAATGAAATTTCAGTGTAATTTCAATAAGATTTCGAGGAAATTTCAGGTAAAATTACAAGCAAATTTCAAGGAAATTTCACTGAAATTTTAGGTAAAATCACAAGCATATTTCAACGTAATTTCAATGAAATTTCAGTGTAATTTCAATAAGATTTCGAGGAAATTTCAGGTAAAATTACAAGCAAATTTCAAGGAAATTTCACTAAAATTTCAGGTAAAATCACAAGCATGTTTCAACGAAATTTCAATGAAATTTCAATGTAATTTAAATAAGATTTCGAGGAATTTTCGGGTAAAATTACAAGCAAATTTCAAGGAAATTTCATTAATATTTCAGGTAAAATCACAAGCATATTTCAACGTAATTTCAATGAAATTTCAGTGTAATTTCAATAAGATTTCGAGGAAATTTCAGGTAAAATTACAAGCAAATTTCAAGGAAATTTCACTGAAATTTCAGGTAAAATCACAAGCATATTTCAACGTAATTTCAATGAAATTTCAGTGTAATTTCAAAAAGATTTCGAGGAAATTTCAGGAAAAATTACAAGCAAATTTCAAGGAAATTTCATTGAAATTTCAGCTAAAATCACAAGCATATTTCAACGTAATTTCAATGAAATTTCAGTGTAATTTCAATAAGATTTCAAGGAAATTTCAGGACAAGCAAATTTCAAGGAAATTTCACTGAAATTTTAGGTAAAATCACAAGCATATTTCAACGTAATTTCAAGGAAATTTCAGTGTAATTTCAATAAGATTTCGAGGAAATTTCAGGTAAAATTACAAGCAAATTTCAAGGAAATTTCACTGAAATTTCAGGTAAAATCACAAGCATTTTTCAACGAAATTTCAATGAAATTTCAGTGTAATTTCAATAAGATTTCGAAGAAATTTCAGTTAAAATTACAAGCAAATTTCAAGGAAATTTCAATGAAATTTCAGTGTAATTTCAATAAGATTTCTAGAAAATTTCAGGTAAAATTACAAGCAAATTTCAAGGAAATTTCAGGTCAAATTACAAGCAAATTTCAATGAAATTTAACTGAAATTTCAGGTAAAATCACAAGCATATTTCAACGTAATTTCAATGAAATTTCAGTGTAATTTCAATAAGATTTCGAGGAAATTTCAGGTAAAATTACAAGCAAATTTCAAGGAAATTTCATTGAAATTTCAGGTAAAATCACAAGCATATTTCAACGTAATTTCAATGAAATTTCAGTGTAATTTTAATAAGATTTCGAGGAAATTTCAGGTAAAAGTACAAGCAAATTTCAAGGAAATTTCACTAAAATTTCAGGTAAAATCACAAGCATGTTTCAACGAAATTTCAATGAAATTTCAGTGTAATTTCAATAAGATTTCGAAAAAATTTCAGTTAAAATTACAAGCAAATTTCAAGGAAATTTCATTGAAATTTCAGGTAAAATTAAAAGCATATTTCAACGAAATTTCAATGAAATTTCAGTGTAATTTCAATAAGATTTCGAGGAAATTTCAGGTAAAATTACAAGCAAATTTCAAGGAAATTTCACTGAAATTTTAGGTAAAATCACAAGCATATTTCAACGTAATTTCAATGAAATTTCAGTGTAATTTCAATAAGATTTCGAGGAAATTTCAGGTAAAATTACAAGCAAATTTCAAGGAAATTTCACTAAAATTTCAGGTAAAATCACAAGCATGTTTCAACGAAATTTCAATGAAATTCCAATGTAATTTCAATATGATTTCGAGGAATTTTCGGGTAAAATTACAAGCAAATTTCAAGGAAATTTCATTGATATTTCAGGTAAAATCACAAGCATATTTCAACGTAATTTCAATGAAATTTCAGTGTAATTTCAATAAGATTTCGAGGAAATTTCAGGTAAAATTACAAGCAAATTTCAAGGAAATTTCACTGAAATTTCAGGTAAAATCACAAGCATATTTCAACGTAATTTCAATGAAATTTCAGTGTAATTTCAATAAGATTTCGAGGAAATTTCAGGAAAAATTACAAGCAAATTTCAAGGAAATTTCATTGAAATTTCAGCTAAAATCACAAGCATATTTCAACGTAATTTCAATGAAATTTCAGTGTAATTTCAATAAGATTTCAAGGAAATTTCAGGACAAGCAAATTTCAAGGAAATTTCACTGAAATTTTAGGTAAAATCAAAAGCATATTTCAACGTAATTTCAAGGAAATTTCAGTGTAATTTCAATAAGATTTCGAGGAAATTTCAGGTAAAATTACAAGCAAATTTCAAGGAAATTTCACTGAAATTTCAGGTAAAATCACAAGCATTTTTCAACGAAATTTCAATGAAATTTCAGTGTAATTTCAATAAGATTTCGAGGAAATTTCAGGTAAAATTACAAGCATATTTCAACAAAATTTCAATGAAATTTCAGTGTAATTTCAATAAGATTTCGAGAAAATTTCAGGTAAAATTACAAGCAAATCTCAAGGAAATTTCAAGTAAAATTACAAGCAAATTTCAAGGAAATTTCATTGAAATTTCAGGTAAAATCACAAGCATATTTCAACGTAATTTCAATGAAATTTCAGTGTAATTTCAATAAGATTTCAAGGAAATTTCAGGACAAGCAAATTTCAAGGAAATTTCACTGAAATTTCAGTGTAATTTCAATAAGATTTCGAAGAAATTTCAGTTAAAATGACAAGCAAATTTCAAGGAAATTTCAATGAAACTTCAGTGTAATTTCAAAAAGATTTCTAGAAAATTTCAGGTAAAATTACAAGCAAATTTCAAGGAAATTTCAGGTCAAATTACAAGCAAATTCAAGGAAATTTCACTGAAATTTCAGGTAAAATCACAAGCATATTTCAACGTAATTTCAATGAAATTTCAGTGTAATTTCAATAAGATTTCGAGGAAATTTCAGGTAAAATTACAAGCAAATTTCAAGGAAATTTCATTGAAATTTCAGGTAAAATCACAAGCATATTTCAACGTAATTTCAATGAAATTTCAGTGTAATTTTAATAAGATTTCGAGGAAATTTCAGGTAAAAGTACAAGCAAATTTCAAGGAAATTTCACTAAAATTTCAGGTAAAATCACAAGCATATTTCAACGTAATTTCAATGAAATTTCAGTGTAATTTCAATAAGATTTCAAGGAAATTTCAGGACAAGCAAATTTCAAGGAAATTTCACTGAAATTTTAGGTAAAATCACAAGCATATTTCAACGTAATTTCAAGGAAATTTCAGTGTAATTTCAATAAGATTTCGAGGAAATTTCAGGTAAAATTACAAGCAAATTTCAAGGAAATTTCATTGAAATTTCAGTTAAAATCACAAGCATATTTCAACGTAATTTCAATGAAATTTCAGTGTAATTTCAATAAGATTTCAAGGAAATTTCAGGACAAGCAAATTTCAAGGAAATTTCACTGAAATTTTAGGCAAAATCACAAGCATATTTCAACGTAATTTCAAGGAAATTTCAGTGTAATTTCAATAAGATTTCGAGGAAATTTCAGGTAAAATTACAAGCAAATTTCAAGGAAATTTCACTGAAATTTCAGTGTAATTTCAATAAGATTTCGAAGAAATTTCAGTTAAAATTACAAGCAAATCTCAAGGAAATTTCAAGTAAAATTACAAGCAAATTTCAAGGAAATTTCATTGAAATTTCAGGTAAAATCACAAGCATATTTCAACGTAATTTCAATGAAATTTCAATGTAATTTGAATAAGATTTCGAGGAATTTTCGGGTAAAATTACAAGCAAATTTCAAGGAAATTTCACTGAAATTTCAGGTAAAATCACAAGCATATTTCAACGTAATTTCAATGAAATTTCAGTGTAATTTCAATAAGATTTCGAGGAAATTTCAGGAAAAATTACAAGCAAATTTCAAGGAAATTTCATTGAAATTTCAGGTAAAATCACAAGCATATTTCAACGTAATTTCAATGAAATTTCAGTGTAATTTCAATAAGATTTCAAGGAAATTTCAGGACAAGCAAATTTCAAGGAAATTTCACTGAAATTTCAGTGTAATTTCAATAAGATTTCGAAGAAATTTCGGTTAAAATTACAAGCAAATTTCAAGGAAATTTCAATGAAATTTCAGTGTAATTTCAATAAGATTTCAAGGAAATTTCAGGACAAGCAAATTTCAAGGAAATTTCACTGAAATTTTAGATAAAATCACAAGCATATTTCAACGTAATTTCAAGGAAATTTCAGTGTAATTTCAATAAGATTTCGAATAAATTTCAGGTAAAATTACAAGCAAATTTCAAGGAAATTTCACTGAAATTTCAGGTAAAGTCACAAGCATTTTTCAACGAAATTTCAATGAAATTTCAGTGTAATTTCAATAAGATTTCGAGGAAATTTCAGGTAAAATTACAAGCAAATTTCAAGGAAATTTCATTGAAATTTCAGGTAAAATTACAAGTATATTTCAACGAAATTTCAATGAAATTTCAGTGTAATTTCAATAAGATTTCGAAAAAATTTCAGTTAAAATTACAAGCAAATTTCAAGGAAATTTCATTGAAATTTCAGGTAAAATTACAAGCAAATTTCAAGGAAATTTCACTGAAATTTCAGGTAAAATCACAAGCATATTTCAACGTAATTTCAATGAAATTTCAGTGTAATTTCAATAAGATTTCGAGGAAATTTCAGGAAAAATTACAAGCAAATTTCAAGGAAATTTCATTGAAATTTCAGGTAAAATCACAAGCATATTTCAACGTAATTTCAATGAAATTTCAGTGTAATTTCAATAAGATTTCAAGGAAATTTCAGGACAAGCAAATTTCAAGGAAATTTCACTGAAATTTTAGGCAAAATCACAAGCATATTTCAACGTAATTTCAAGGAAATTTCAGTGTAATTTCAATAAGATTTCGAGGAAATTTCAGGTAAAATTACAAGCAAATTTCAAGGAAATTTCACTGAAATTTCAGGTAAAATCACAAGCATTTTTCAACGAAATTTCAATGAAATTTCAGTGTAATTTCAATAAGATTTCGAGGAAATTTCAGGTAAAATTACAAGCAAATTTCAAGGAAATTTCATTGAAATTTCAGGTAAAATTACAAGCATATTTCAACGAAATTTCAATGAAATTTCAGTGTATATTCAATAAGATTTCGAGAAAATTTCAGTTAAAATTACAAGCAAATCTCAAGGAAATTTCAAGTAAAATTACAAGCAAATTTCAAGGAAATTTCATTGAAATTTCAGGTAAAATCACAAGCATATTTCAACGTAATTTCAATGAAATTTCAATGTAATTTCAATAAGATTTCGAGGAATTTTCGGGTAAAATTACAAGCAAATTTCAAGGAAATTTCACTGAAATTTCAGGTAAAATCACAAGCATATTTCAACGTAATTTCAATGAAATTTGAGTGTAATTTCAATAAGATTTCGAGGAAATTTCAGGAAAAATTACAAGCAAATTTCAAGGAAATTTCATTGAAATTTCAGGTAAAATCACAAGCATATTTCAACGTAATTTCAATGAAATTTCAGTGTAATTTCAATAAGATTTCAAGGAAATTTCAGGACAAGCAAATTTCAAGGAAATTTCACTGAAATTTTAGGCAAAATCACAAGCATATTTCAACGTAACTTCAAGGAAATTTCAGTGTAATTTCAATAAGATTTCGAGGAAATTTCAGGTAAAATTTCAAGCAAATTTCAAGGAAATTTCACTGAAATTTCATTGTAATTTCAATAAGATTTCGAAGAAATTTCAGTTAAAATTACAAGCAAATTTCAAGGAAATTTCAATGAAATTTCAGTGTAATTTCAATAAGATTTCTAGAAAATTTCAGGTAAAATTACAAGCAAATTTCAAGGAAATTTCAGGTCAAATTACAAGCAAATTTCAAGGAAATTTCACTGAAATTTCAGGTAAAATCACAAGCATATTTCAACGTAATTTCAATGAAATTTCAATGTAATTTCAATAAGATTTCGAGGAAATTTCAATTAAAATTACAAGCAAATTTCAAGGAAATTTCATTGAAATTTCAGGTAAAATCACAAGCATATTTGAACGTAATTTCAATGAAATTTCAGTTTAATTTTAATAAGATTTCGAGGAAATTTCAGGTAAAAGTACAAGCAAATTTCAAGGAAATTTCACTAAAATTTCAGGTAAAATCACAAGCATGTTTCAACGAAATTTCAATGAAATTTCAGTGTAATTTCAATAAGATTTCGAAAAAATTTCAGTTAAAATTACAAGCAAATTTCAAGGAAATTTCATTGAAATTTCAGGTAAAATTACAAGCATATTTCAACGTAATTTCAATGAAATTTCAGTGTAATTTCAATAAGATTTCGAGGAAATTTCAGGAAAAATTACAAGCAAATTTCAAGGAAATTTCATTGAAATTTCAGGTAAAATCACAAGCATATTTCAACGTAATTTCAATGAAATTTCAGTGTAATTTCAATAAGATTTCGAGGAAATTTCAGTTAAAATTACAAGCAAATTTCAAGGAAATTTCATTGAAATTTCAGGTAAAATTACAAGCATATTTCAACGAAATTTCAATGAAATTTTAATTAAAATCACAAGCATATTTCAACGTAATTTCAATGAAATTTCAGTGTAATTTCAATAAGATTTCGACGAAATTTCAGGAAAAATTACAAGCAAATTTCAAGGAAATTTCATTGAAATTTCAGCTAAAATCACAAGCATATTTCAACGTAATTTCAATGAAATTTCAGTGTAATTTCAATAAGATTTCAAAGAAATTTCAGGACAAGCAAATTTCAAGGAAATTTCACTGAAATTTTAGGTAAAATCACAAGCATATTTCAACGTAATTTCAAGGAAATTTCAGTGTAATTTCAATAAGATTTCGAGGAAATTTCAGGTAAAATTACAAGCAAATTTCAAGGAAATTTCACTGAAATTTCAGGTAAAATCACAAGCATTTTTCAACGAAATTTCAATGAAATTTCAGTGTAATTTCAATAAGATTTCGAGGAAATTTCAGGTAAAATTACAAGCAAATTTCAAGGAAATTTCATTGAAATTTCAGGTAAAATTACAAGCATATTTCAACGAAATTTCAATGAAATTTCAGTGTATATTCAATAAGATTTCGAGAAAATTTCAGTTAAAATTACAAGCAAATCTCAAGGAAATTTCAAGTAAAATTACAAGCAAATTTCAAGGAAATTTCATTGAAATTTCAGGTAAAATCACAAGCATATTTCAACGTAATTTCAATGAAATTTCAATGTAATTTCAATGAGATTTCGAGGAATTTTCGGGTAAAATTACAAGCAAATTTCAAGGAAATTTCACTGAAATTTCAGGTAAAATCACAAGCATATTTCAACGTAATTTCAATGAAATTTGAGTGTAATTTCAATAAGATTTCGAGGAAATTTCAGGAAAAATTACAAGCAAATTTCAAGGAAATTTCATTGAAATTTCAGGTAAAATCACAAGCATATTTCAACGTAATTTCAATGAAATTTCAGTGTAATTTCAATAAGATTTCAAGGAAATTTCAGGACAAGCAAATTTCAAGGAAATTTCACTGAAATTTTAGGCAAAATCACAAGCATATTTCAACGTAATTTCAAGGAAATTTCAGTGTAATTTCAATAAGATTTCGAGGAAATTTCAGGTAAAATTTCAAGCAAATTTCAAGGAAATTTCACTGAAATTTCATTGTAATTTCAATAAGATTTCGAAGAAATTTCAGTTAAAATTACAAGCAAATTTCAAGGAAATTTCAATGAAATTTCAGTGTAATTTCAATAAGATTTCTAGAAAATTTCAGGTAAAATTACAAGCAAATTTCAAGGAAATTTCAGGTCAAATTACAAGCAAATTTCAAGGAAATTTCACTGAAATTTCAGGTAAAATCACAAGCATATTTCAACGTAATTTCAATGAAATTTCAATGTAATTTCAATAAGATTTCGAGGAAATTTCAGGTAAAATTACAAGCAAATTTCAAGGAAATTTCATTGAAATTTCAGGTAAAATCACAAGCATATTTCAACGTAATTTCAATGAAATTTCAGTTTAATTTTAATAAGATTTCGAGGAAATTTCAGGTAAAAGTACAAGCAAATTTCAAGGAAATTTCACTAAAATTTCAGGTAAAATCACAAGCATGTTTCAACGAAATTTCAATGAAATTTCAGTGTAATTTCAATAAGATTTCGAAAAAATTTCAGTTAAAATTACAAGCAAATTTCAAGGAAATTTCATTGAAATTTCAGGTAAAATTACAAGCATATTTCAACGAAATTTCAATGAAATTTTAGGTAAAATCACAAGCATATTTCAACGTAATTTCAATGAAATTTCAGTGTAATTTCAATAAGATTTCGAGGAAATTTCAGGAAAAATTACAAGCAAATTTCAAGGAAATTTCATTGAAATTTCAGGTAAAATCACAAGCATATTTCAACGTAATTTCAATGAAATTTCAGTGTAATTTCAATAAGATTTCGAGGAAATTTCAGGAAAAATTACAAGCAAATTTCAAGGAAATTTCATTGAAATTTCAGCTAAAATCACAAGCATATTTCAACGTAATTTCAATGAAATTTCAGTGTAATTTCAATAAGATTTCAAGGAAATTTCAGGACAAGCAAATTTCAAGGAAATTTCACTGAAATTTTAGTGTAATTTCAATAAGATTTCTAGAAAATTTCAGGTAAAATTACAAGCAAATTTCAAGGAAATTTCAGGTCAAATTACAAGCAAATTTCAAGGAAATTTCACTGAAATTTCAGGTAAAATCACAAGCATATTTCAACGTAATTTCAATGAAATTTCAGTGTAATTTTAATAAGATTTCGAGGAAATTTCAGGTAAAAGTACAAGCAAATTTCAAGGAAATTTCACTAAAATTTCAGGTAAAATCACAAGCATGTTTCAACGAAATTTCAATGAAATATTCAGTGTAATTTCAGTAAGATTTCGAAAAAATTTCAGTTAAAATTACAAGCAAATTTCAAGGAAATTTCATTGAAATTTCAGGTAAAATTACAAGCATATTTCAACGAAATTTCAATGAAATTTTAGGTAAAATCACAAGCATATTTCAACGTAATTTCAATGAAATTTCAGTGAAATTTCAATAAGATTTCGAGGAAATTTCAGGAAAAATTACAAGCAAATTTCAAGGAAATTTCATTGAAATTTCAGCTAAAATAACAAGCATATTTCAACGTAATTTCAATGAAATTTCAGTGTAATTTCAATAAGATTTCAAGGAAATTTCAGGACAAGCAAATTTCAAGGAAATTTCACTGAAATTTTAGGTAAAATCACAAGCATATTTCAACGTAATTTCAAGGAAATTTCAGTGTAATTTCAATAAGATTTCGAGGAAATTTCAGGTAAAATTACAAGCAAATTTCAAGGAAATTTCACTGAAATTTCAGGTAAAATCACAAGCATTTTTCAACGAAATTTCAATGAAATTTCAGTGTAATTTCAATAAGATTTCGAGGAAATTTCAGGTAAAATTACAAGCAAATTTCAAGGAAATTTCATTGAAATTTCAGGTAAAATTACAAGCATATTTCAACGAAATTTCAATGAAATTTCAGTGTAATTTCAATAAGATTTCGAGAAAATTTCAGGTAAAATTACAAGCAAATCTCAAGGAAATTTCAAGTAAAATTACAAGCAAATTTCAAGGAAATTTCATTGAAATTTCAGATAAAATCACAAGCATATTTCAACGTAATTTCAATAAGATTTCGAAGAATTTTCAGGTAAAATTACAAGCAAATTTCAAGGAAATTTCACTGAAATTTTAGGTAAAATCACAAGCATATTTCAACGTAATTTCAATGAAATTTCAGTGTAATTTCAATAAGATTTCGAGGAAATTTCAGGTAAAATTACAAGCAAATTTCAAGGAAATTTCACTGAAATTTCAGGTAAAATCACAAGCATATTTCAACGTAATTTCAATGAAATTTCAGTGTAATTTCAATAAGATTTCGAGGAAATTTCAGGAAAAATTACAAGCAAATTTCAAGGAAATTTCATTGAAATTTCAGGTAAAATCACAAGCATATTTCAACGTAATTTCAATGAAATTTCAGTGTAATTTCAATAAGATTTCAAGGAAATTTCAGGACAAGCAAATTTCAAGGAAATTTCACTGAAATTTTAGGTAAAATCAAAAGCATATTTCAACGTAATTTCAATGAAATTTGAGTGTAATTTCAATAAGATTTCGAGGAAATTTCAGGAAAAATTACAAGCAAATTTCAAGGAAATTTCATTGAAATTTCAGGTAAAATCACAAGCATATTTCAACGTAATTTCAATGAAATTTCAGTGTAATTTCAATAAGATTTCAAGGAAATTTCAGGACAAGCAAATTTCAAGGAAATTTCACTGAAATTTTAGGCAAAATCACAAGCATATTTCAACGTAATTTCAAGGAAATTTCAGTGTAATTTCAATAAGATTTCGAGGAAATTTCAGGTAAAATTTCAAGCAAATTTCAAGGAAATTTCACTGAAATTTCATTGTAATTTCAATAAGATTTCGAAGAAATTTCAGTTAAAATTACAAGCAAATTTCAAGGAAATTTCAATGAAATTTCAGTGTAATTTCAATAAGATTTCTAGAAAATTTCAGGTAAAATTACAAGCAAATTTCAAGGAAATTTCAGGTCAAATTACAAGCAAATTTCAAGGAAATTTCACTGAAATTTCAGGTAAAATCACAAGCATATTTCAACGTAATTTCAATGAAATTTCAATGTAATTTCAATAAGATTTCGAGGAAATTTCAGGTAAAATTACAAGCAAATTTCAAGGAAATTTCATTGAAATTTCAGGTAAAATCACAAGCATATTTCAACGTAATTTCAATGAAATTTCAGTTTAATTTTAATAAGATTTCGAGGAAATTTCAGGTAAAAGTACAAGCAAATTTCAAGGAAATTTCACTAAAATTTCAGGTAAAATCACAAGCATGTTTCAACGAAATTTCAATGAAATTTCAGTGTAATTTCAATAAGATTTCGAAAAAATTTCAGTTAAAATTACAAGCAAATTTCAAGGAAATTTCATTGAAATTTCAGGTAAAATTACAAGCATATTTCAACGAAATTTCAATGAAATTTTAGGTAAAATCACAAGCATATTTCAACGTAATTTCAATGAAATTTCAGTGTAATTTCAATAAGATTTCGAGGAAATTTCAGGAAAAATTACAAGCAAATTTCAAGGAAATTTCATTGAAATTTCAGCTAAAATCACAAGCATATTTCAACGTAATTTCAATGAAATTTCAGTGTAATTTCAATAAGATTTCAAGGAAATTTCAGGACAAGCAAATTTCAAGGAAATTTCACTGAAATTTTAGTGTAATTTCAATAAGATTTCTAGAAAATTTCAGGTAAAATTACAAGCAAATTTCAAGGAAATTTCAGGTCAAATTACAAGCAAATTTCAAGGAAATTTCACTGAAATTTCAGGTAAAATCACAAGCATATTTCAACGTAATTTCAATGAAATTTCAGTGTAATTTTAATAAGATTTCGAGGAAATTTCAGGTAAAAGTACAAGCAAATTTCAAGGAAATTTCACTAAAATTTCAGGTAAAATCACAAGCATGTTTCAACGAAATTTCAATGAAATATTCAGTGTAATTTCAGTAAGATTTCGAAAAAATTTCAGTTAAAATTACAAGCAAATTTCAAGGAAATTTCATTGAAATTTCAGGTAAAATTACAAGCATATTTCAACGAAATTTCAATGAAATTTTAGGTAAAATCACAAGCATATTTCAACGTAATTTCAATGAAATTTCAGTGAAATTTCAATAAGATTTCGAGGAAATTTCAGGAAAAATTACAAGCAAATTTCAAGGAAATTTCATTGAAATTTCAGCTAAAATAACAAGCATATTTCAACGTAATTTCAATGAAATTTCAGTGTAATTTCAATAAGATTTCAAGGAAATTTCAGGACAAGCAAATTTCAAGGAAATTTCACTGAAATTTTAGGTAAAATCACAAGCATATTTCAACGTAATTTCAAGGAAATTTCAGTGTAATTTCAATAAGATTTCGAGGAAATTTCAGGTAAAATTACAAGCAAATTTCAAGGAAATTTCACTGAAATTTCAGGTAAAATCACAAGCATTTTTCAACGAAATTTCAATGAAATTTCAGTGTAATTTCAATAAGATTTCGAGGAAATTTCAGGTAAAATTACAAGCAAATTTCAAGGAAATTTCATTGAAATTTCAGGTAAAATTACAAG